>JAJIBD010007111.1:0-74877 GCA_021461705.1 Cryptotis parvus | reverse complement strand
ATGGAACTAGCATTAACAGACAATTCCTCTTCAAACAAATGTGGTCTATTCTCAAACTTTTCTTATATTTTAATGATGAGAATTGAATTATAGCAGATATCCTATTTTACCATGTACCTTTTCTGTTTATCAGATAGAACTTTCCCTAGCAATAAATATTGACCTTTGTCTTTTGAGTCTGTCTTTATTGTTTTCCTTAGAACGTGATCCTGAAAGTTACATTTCTGACAAGGCCTGCGCTCATCTCTACTGGCTGTGATATGTGCTTCTTGCCCAGGCACTCACTGGCATCTGGCTCCTTCCCCCTCAATTGGAAGGCCCTGCACTCCTCTCTTGGTGAACATCCTTTGTGGGTCACATGGCAGGGATGAGGAAAAAATTCTGAAAAGAAGCCCCAGGAAGTGAGCTGTGAAACTGGGGATGAGTGAGCTGGATCTTAGCATCTCGGGACAGCACTGATACCCCTGATGGGGATCCAGTGTGGGGACTGGGTGGCAGGATGGCAATCCCACTCACTCAAGCACTCCGCTGCTCGGTTTGTTCGGTTGGTTTTGGTGTAACTAATAGTCAAGGGAAAACAACAGAGGGAGAGAACTATGGCAAGTGGCTAAAATATTTATTTTTTAATTTAATTTATTTTTGTTTTGGGTCACACCCAGCAATGATCAGGAGTTAATCCTGACTCTGCACTCAGGAATTACTCTGATGGTTCTTTTTTTCTTTATAATTTTCTTTTTCCCCCTTAATTTTTATTATATAACCATGAGATATACAATGACAAGGATGTTCATAATTGGGTCTCTGTCATACAGTATTTCAGCACCCATTCCTCCACCAGTGCCCCATTCCTACCACCAATGACCAAACATTCCCTCCTACCCAAGGCCTGCCCCTATAGCAGGCACCTTTTCTTTCTCTCTCTATCTCTCTGTCTCTGTCTCTGTATTTCTCTCTTCTCTTACACTTTATGGCTTGCCCTATAAATATTAACAGTTTATGATGTCTCTATGTGCATATTCAATAGTGAGTTCTACTGTGACATCATAATTCCCCATTCCCAATTAACCTCCCAAGTTTGTTGCAACTAGAATGATCCTTAAAGTGTATAAATGTGAAAGATCCTGGGAAGGACCTGGTCCTAACTTTCCATTATTGTCTAGCAGTGTCTTGTGGCTGCTCTGTGGCCGCATGCCAGTGCAGCTGTATTCCTTTGATGGTTCTTCAAGGACCATATGTAATACCAGGGATCAAACTTGGATTGGCCATGTACAAAGCAAACACCTACCTGAGATTCATTTTTTTTTAATTTTTTATTTTTACAGTTACAAAGATATACAATTAAAAAGTTAATATTTGGGTTTTGGTCATACAGTGTTCCAGCACCCATCCCGCCACCGGTGCCCATCTCCCACCACCAACGTCCCCAGTTCCCTCCCCTCCCCCAGCCCAGCTCCATGGCAGGTTCTTTATTTCTTTCCTTTTCTCTCTCTTTCTCTTTTCCTTCCCCTCCAGACTATGGATTACAGATAATACATTAAAGGGTTGTCATGTGTATCTTTTTGCCTCTATTTAATGCTCAGTTCTAGGTTGGCATTAGTACCCTCGACAATTGTTAGCACACTGTTCCATTTTCTGTCTTACCTAACCTCTGACTCCCACACGTTTGTGATAATTTCCACCTTTGACAAGACCTCCTGATATATGTTTCACTTGACGTTGGATATTGGTATCTTAATATGTACATATATATTTATGCTATGCAGATAAATGCAGTCATTCTGTGTCTGTCTTTCTCCTTCTGGCTGAGATCAGGGACAAGACAAGGTTGCCCACTCTCACCCCTTTTATTCAATATAGTACTGGAAGTACTTGCCATAGCAATCAGAGAAGAAAAGGACATCAAGGGCATCCAGATAGGCAAGGAAGAAATCAAGCTATCATTATTTGCAGATGACATGATATTATACCTAGAGAACCCTAAACTCTCTACCAAAAAACTCCTAGAAACAATAGATGCATATAGTAGAGTGGCAGGATACAAAATCAACACCCAAAAGTTGGTGGCTTTCCTATATACAAATAACAAAAGAGAAGAAAAGGATATTAAGGAAACAATTCCATTCACAATTGTGCCACAGAAAATCAAATACCTAGGAATCAACCTACCCAAGTGTGTGAAGGACCTGTACAAAGAAAACTACAAGACACTGCTCCAAGAGATAAAAAGGACACAAGGAAATGGAAACATATTCCCTGCTCATGGATGGGGAGAATCAACATTGTCAAAATAGTAATACTCCCTAGAAATCTGTACAGATTCAATGCAGTCCCTATAAAGATACCCATGACATTCTTCAAAGAAATTGACCAAATAATACTGAAATTTGTATGGAACAATAAACCCCCAAGGATAGCTAAAGCAATCCTCGGGAAAAAAGAAGATGGGAGGCATCACCTTTCCCAACTTCAAACTGTACTACAAGGCAGTAGTAATTAAAACAGCATGGTATTGGAATAAAAACAGACCTGTGGACCTATGGAATAGAATTGAGTATCCTGACACCCAACCTCAAACATATGATCATTTAATCTTTGATAAAGGTGCAATGAGTCCAAAATGGAGTAAGGGAAAGCCTCTTCAACAAGTGGTGTTGGGAAAACTGGGCAGCAACATGTAAAAAAATGAATTTGGACCTGTGTCTAACACCATGCACAAAAATCAGATCAAAATGGATTAGAGATCTGAATATCAGACTTGAATCCATAAAGTACATTGAAGAAAATATAGGAAAAACCCTCCACGACATTGAAGCTAAAGGCATCTTCAAAGGTGAAACATCACTAACAAAGCAACTAGAAGAAAATATAAACATATGGGACTACCTGAGACTAAAAAGCTTCTGCACCTCAAAAGAAACAGTGACTAAGATACAAAAGCAGTCCACAGACTGGGAAAGAATATTCACCCAATACCCATCTGATAAGGGGTTAATATCCAAGATATATCAGGCACTGGTAGAACTTTACAAGAAGAAAACAAACAACCCCATCAAAAAATGGGGAGAAGAAATGAACAGAAACTTCAGCAAGGAAGAAATTCGAATGGCCAAAAAACATATGAAAAAATGCTCACCATCACTAATCATCAGAGAGATGCAAATCAAAACAACAATGAGATACCACTTTACACCACAGAGACTGGCACATATCAAAAAGAGAACAACAAGTGCTGGCGTGGATGTGGGGGAAAAGGGGGACACTCATCCATTGTTGGTGGGAATGCCGGCTGGTATAGCCTTTCTGGAAAACAATATGGACATTCCTCCAAAGACTAGAAATTGAACTCCCATTTGACCCAGCCATACCACTCCTGGGAATCTACTCTGGGAAACCAAAAATAAGCAGCGGAAACACCATCCCTACTTTTATGTTCATAGCAGCATTATTCACAATAGCCAGAATCTGGAAGCAACCAGAGTGCCCGAAAATCGATGACTGGATAAAGAAGCTTTGGTACATCTACACAATGGAATACTATGTAGCTATTAGGAAAAATGAAGTTATAAAATTTGCCTATAAATGGACGGACATGGAGAAGATTATGTTGAGCGAAATTAGCCAGAATGAGATTCATTTTTAATCAGTGATAAAATACATCTAACATAAAACACCATCCCTACTTTTATATTCATAGCAGCATTATTCACAATAGCCAGAATCTGGAAGCAACCAGAGTGCCCGAAAATCGATGACTGGATAAAGAAGCTTTGGTACATCTACACAATGGAATACTATGTAGCTATTAGGAAAAATGAATTTATAAAATTTGCCTATAAATGGATGGACATGGAGAAGATTATGTTGAGCGAAATTAGCCAGAATGAGATTCATTTTTAATCAGTGATAAAATACATCTAACATAAAACACATTGTCTGAATCATCTCCAAGTATACAGGCCAAGTGTGTCGTGTATTCACATGGTTGTGCAGCCAATCCATTCTGCAAAAGTCAAACCTATGCCTGATAGGCCACAGCCGTTCATTCCTCCCAGCCACCAGTGCTCTTCTATGAACTTAACCACTTTGGGTACCTCAGATATATGGCAGCATATTTCTTTTCTCTCTATCACTGCTCTATTTTACTTAGCTTAATTTTCTTGGGGTTCATCTTTATAACATACATCACAATTTCTTTCCCACTAGGGTCATTGGTATTGGGAAATGTGCACTGGTGGAGGGGATGGATGTTGGAACACTGTATGACTGAAACCCAGTTATGAACAGCTTTGTAATCTCACAGTGATTCAATTAAGGAAAAAATTCTTTCCTCTTTTGAGACTGTAAAACATTCCCTTATGCATAGACCACATTTTTTTCATCTATTCATGTGTTGATGGGCCTCATTGCTTGTTGATCTTGGTTCTTGTGAATAGGCTGTCACAAATATGGATAAGCAAATGTTTCTTTGAGATTTTACTTTTAATTGGTTTGTTTTGTTAGTTTTTGTTAACACCCAATGGTACTCAAGACTTATTCCTGGCTCTGTGCTTAGGGATCAACTCTGGCTTTGCTCAAAGGAATAGAACTGGGGTTCAAACTGGAGCCAGCATGTGCAAGGCAGTTTAGCTCTCCTGGTTTCAGTTCTTTCAGACATGTACCAGGTGTGAAATTGCTGGATCATATGGTAACACTATTTTATGTATTTATCTTGAAGAGCCACACCCAGCAGTACTTAGGGGATACCTAGGCTCTGTCCTCTGGGGTCTCTCCTGGTGATGCCCTGTAAACAATATGATGTTAGGGCCCCTACTTACAAAACAGGTGCTCAGTCCATTGGCCTATTTCACCAAACCTATGCTTTGATTTTTTAAAGAAACTGTCATATTTTTGGTGGGGGGGCACACAGCAGTGCTCAGTTCTTATTCCTGGCTCTATGCTCAGTGGTAACTCCTGGTAGTGCTCAGGGAACCATATGGGATGCCAGGGATTGAACCCAGATTAGCAGTATGCCAGGCAAAGGTCATACCCACTGTCCTATTGCTCCAACCCTAGGAATAGTCGTAATTTTAAAAAAGATACACCACATTATACTCTCATCAACAGCTATCAAAGATTTTTAATTTCTCTTCCTATCACTAACATTTGTTATTTCCTAGCAATTTGGTTTGGCTTTGGTAGTAGTCATCCTAATGAAAATTAGTTGATTGGTCTTTGATGTGCATTTCCCACATGTAGCATCGATTCTACATAGGAATAGGAAGTTCAACTCCCAGGAGGGCTGGTCCATGAGCCAAAATTCTAGAATTGAGACTTAGTCAAAGCTTTGATGTTGGCGGACATTGTGTTGGTTTACTTCCCTCTGCCATCAGTCAAAGACCTGGCACCTTATGTTACCTGTGTTTTCCATGTTACCTAAGGACCATTGAGCCAACAAGCAAGCATTACAGAGCCAACAACAGTCTAAAGAGGCTGTCCCTTATAAACACAGTGCTCTATAGGGCAGATCATCAGCATCTTCTGCAGGTCCATAGAACAAGGCAGTGCCCTGAAGACCTACCACCATAAACATTATTAGAGATTCACTTTAAATCCTTGGGTGACATTGATCTTAAAACAAAATCCACTCTAAACGGAGTACTTATCACTTTATCTTTACCACAAGTCAAACCATATGTCTCTGTTATTCCCCCCTGAATGGGCTAGAAAGAAATTCAGAGTTTTGAGTTTCAACTGTTTCATTCTTGAAGCTGCTAAGACAATAACTGATTAAATTGGATGAACTGAGTGGCCATACTTCTTGTAAAGTTATCCCTAGAGATAAATGTACAATGTTGTTTCAGAGGCTGTGGTGGTGTCTGCAGTGTAACTAAGGTTGACAGACTGCCTGCATGTGGGTGGCTGTCTCCTTTCCAGCTGTGACCAACTGAATTATATCACCTGTCCCATTTGATGTATTAGGATATGCCCAAGCTCAAGATGCATGTTGCTGCAATAGGGAAATTAATGTCCACCACTGGAGGCAATTAATAATGATTAGGAGCAAAACAGCAGGGTTAAATCTGTGCATTTAAGAGACTGTTCATACACTTTTATACTATATTTCAGGCTAGTTGCTCAAAGGGGAGAAAACCTTCAGAATAGAACAATCTTATCTTCATTAATGCGTAAACTTAGATGAAATGTCAAAGTCACTTCTATGAGACATGTTTATTCATTATTTACTTAATCTTCTTTTTCTGGAGTTAGAGAAAAGTGTTGCACAAAAAGCAGAATACTGAGGAGACAAGTGTTCAGATTCATTTGAGTGGCTAATAGAATTCCTGGGCACTTTTTTTTGTTTCTTTTTTATTGCTGTTGTTTTGGGGGCTACACTTGACAGTGCTCAAGGCTTACTCCTAGCTCTGTGCTCAGGGATCACTCCTGATGGAGCTTTGGGAACCACATGTGATGCTGGGGATCAAATCAAGGTCGGCCACATGCAAGTCAAACACCATACCTCTGTACTATCACTCCAGCCCAAATTTCTGGACTTTTTCAACTTCTGTGCCTCTTTCATGGATTGGGTTGAGAAATTATCACCTCTTTTATTTTTATAATTCTGCAGTTAATATGCTAAAATAAAAAATAGCAAATTGGCATGCCATAGATTTGGAATGCTCTGCAGAAAACAGTTCCTGAATCTTAGTGGTGGGTAACTAATATATGTTTGGTGACTTACACATAGGTATAATTATTAAAAATTGAGTATTGGAAATTTAAAATGAAAAAGAGATTTTACCTAATGTGCACAGAAAAGAATTTGAAAGTAGATTGGTTATAAATATATAAGACAAGAAGAACCTAAATAGTATTGACGCCTGAAAGTGCCCCACACCCCTGATGAGGCACTATGCCACTATGTATTAGTGTAAAGCATGCACAATACAAATATTCATTGATCATATATTTTATTAGGAAATTTCATTAAACAAATTAAAATGCAATTGGCCACCAGTTTGACCTTAGAGCACCCAAAAAGATTATATACTTAACCTAAGTGATAATGTAATTCTCATTAATTAAGAACTATGAGATAAAGGTCTTAGAAAACTTCAAAGCTCTGCTTTATTATGATAGAATCTAAAAATAAAGACTTGCATGATTCCTTTGGTATGAAACTCCAATGGGTACGATGATGTTTAGGTTCTGTTTGCAACCTGAGCTTATGCACGGTCCAAGGCTGTACTGGAGTCTGGCTCCATCTAGCATTTCTCTTTCACTGTGTCCTAGAGAGTGGCTCAGGCTGCAGAATTCCAACAAAGACTCCATCAAAAGGGAAAAATTCAGTCAATAATCTGTCACTGGGCTAACTTAATCCAGGCATCCACATAATTGGATGGAACTGAAATATTTGATTGATTTTTAATAGCAAATATAAATACTTGGCATCACATTTCATGGGATATTTAGCATTCTGTGAGTCAATGCCATGCAGTAGTTTAGTTTCAACAAATTGCTTATTTATTCATTCATTTGTTCATTAAATGGTCTTTCTGTTCTGACTATCATTATATATTCATTTGTTTCAAAATCTCACCAAAGCTGAGTTAAGTTTCAGAGGACAGGATAAGCCTCCTGTTTATCGATGAATCACATTACTTTGTTTTTGGTTTTTTAGTCATCTGTTCACTTAACAGCCATTTCTTTAGTACTGACTGTATGGGGAAACAGTTGGCTGAGTGATCAGTCACAACAGTATAAGAGATAAAACCACAAGACATCTGCTCTCAAATCCACAAGCCTAAGCACCACGCTTGAGCCATTCTCCTTTATCCTCACAACCCCAGGATGCAAGGTTGATAGAGTCTCCAAGAGATGACCTTGACTGGAAAGGTCATAGAGTGGTGATGACAGAGTAAGGATTCTAACCCCAGCCTTCTGCTTTCAGTGTCCTAAAATCTTGTTTCTACATGGCAACCCCCTGTGATGGAGTAAAAATCCAATTGCATATTCAGAAAATCCCCTCTCATAGCCAAAACCTTCTGTCAGTCAAAAAATTCCTGGAAAATCTGGGCCAGAGAGAAGTTAATGAGATCAGAACATGCTTTGCATCTACGAGGCTTGGGTTCAATCTGTGAGCATCATCAAAAGTGACTCCCCTACACCTATCCCATAACAAAGTTGAAGTAGTCTCCAAGCATCAATAGGTATGAACCCCAAACCCAAACCCATACCAATGAACTGAAAAGTTACTGAAAAAAAATTACATATTTTTTGAGTCTGATCCAACTGTTAGTCAATGCTACTACTTACCGTACAATTGCCCACCCAAGATTCTGACCTGAAGACAAGGAGAAAACAATGCTTGGTCTTCTCAATGTACTGGCCTCATCCCTGGACCTACCAAGTTTGCTTCTAAGCTTCCTAATGGAAGACCAGTTATGGTTTGTCTTGTGTTGGACACATGTTAATCAATTCCTTTTGCGTTAGATAAAATGTGAAATATTTGTTCAGCTCAATGTTCTGTTCTCTCCCTAGTACTGGTGTCTTCTCCAGGGTAGATAAATGACGGACTTTTCCCACTTGCTCAGGCCTGACAATCTACTTGGTGTGGCTGTTCCTGACCTTGCCTTTCCCTACCTTACCAGAGAGAAAGACATGGATAATATGATAAGATACTACACTGCCTCTTAAACTTGGAATGCATTATAATCTTTTGGAATATTGATAAAAATATAGATACTTGAATCCTGTTCTAAGCCTGTTCAATCTAAGTAATGCTTCTTAGACCATTGCTTGGGGTATGATGGCATATATCCCAGTTTAAGATTCATACGAACACCTGCAAACATACACCTTCCAAAATTCAACTAAGAAATTTCACTAGATTGATTCTTTGTTTTAATTTCAAGATAAGAGAGAAAAAGGAAATAGTTAATTTTCTCATTATTTCAGAAGGTTAATATTTTTTTCAGGGTATTAACACCAAGATTTCAAGTATAGATAGTTATAGAAATTGTAGACTTTTGGTTTTAGCATTTCGCTTGAGAACATTGTATTTCCTCATTTATGTGATTCTATTTCTCCACATTCCTCATTTTTTACTAAAAATGAAATCCTACATATTAGATAACTTTAAGACACCAGGCCTAAATTTTTAAGGCACTGTCCAAGAAATTTTAGGATGAAAGATTATTTCAAATTTAGTGTACCTATATAACTTAGCCTAGAATCCAATCCAATTAGTGGGATATATGGTGGACTAATACAACTCATCTAAAAGCTATAAATGTCAACGATGGGGGTATGAGAAATAGTACAGAGGTTAAAGTTCATGCCTTGCATGCAGCTGACACTGGTTCAGTTTTCTTGCATGGACCCCAAAGCATCATCTAGTTGGGCCCTGATGACCCCGAGCACAACTAGGGTGTCCGGAGTAATTCTCAGCACAACAAGACCCAAACAACATCATATTCTCCAGTCCTTACATTGATCTACAGGTCAAGAACTACTCTTGGTTCTCCATTTTGGAGGCCCTCAACAACAACATCAACAACAACAACATCAGTCATAAGATACATCTGAAACAGAATTTAAAAAAAACCCAAGGAAACATTTTTTCAGTTTTCTGCTTTAGTCAAGGGTGATATGCTTAAAATATTGCTGGAGTGCTGGAGTGATAGTCCAGCGGGTAGGGTGTTTGCCTTGCATGTGGCCAACCCGGGTTCGATCCCGGTATCCCATATGGTCCCCCATGCAGTGTCAGGAATGAATCCTGAGCACAGAGCCAGTAGTAACTCCTGAGCGTCACTGGGTGTGACCCAAAAAGCAAAAAAAAAATTTTTCTGGAAAATTAACGTTGTATTTGAACTGCATTTGAGGGAGGAAGGAAGGATAGACCTTACTCCTCAACTCATGGCATCATGGAGCCCCGATAGTGATACTGCAGGGTGTCCTCTGGGATACCTGAGGAGGTACCTCAAAGGCCGGTTGTCCTCCAGGAGCATTCTGAGAAGAGTGCTTTGGAGAGCAGACCCTTAGGCCATGGAGAGATATCAGCTACAGCTGGACCTACACACATCGGCCATCTTGCTTTTGAGGTCTTAGAGACTAATTGATCAGGGCCCACCTCAAACCTGGGATCAACTGGTAAAGGGGTAGAACAGTGGCACTGAGGTGAAAAAGGCCTGAGCCAGTTTGCATTAAATGAAGTCTTCTACTCACTTTGCTATAAGAAAATAAAAAAAAACACAGAATCATTAGAGAAGTGAGTTCCACATAGTGGCCATCACCTTGGGAGTGTGTAATTGTTGTTGTTATTGTTTCTGTTCAATGAGGATAGCACTACTCACCTTGTAAAACTATGAAACAAAATCATGGATAAATCAGTTTAGCATACAGCCTGACACCACAGAGATGTTCCTCAATGAAAATATATTGTCTGTTACTATGTTACAAAATGCCCACTAATTTGGCAGCTGGAACAACATTTACTGTATCCAATTTCTGTGCATCAGGAAGTAGGGGTGTAAGGTTCAGTGCCTCTTGCTCACAGTTTGTTGTGCTGTACTGTGATGAACTACAATCTTCTCAAGTTTCAGCTACTGCTAAATGTCTCACTTCCAAGCTCACTTGTTAGATTGTCAGTAGGTTTTGGTCCTACTCTCAAAGCTTCAATGCCTTGAGACTAGAAACCATATGGTTCTCTTTACATGGTTATCCTTAATACAGCAGCTAGATTTCACCACTGTGAGGGATGAGATAAGGAAAGAGACCCAAGCAGAAGTCACAATCTTCTTAATCTCTGAAATAACATCTCTTTGATTCTGTCATATTTTATTGCTTTATTGCTTTTTTTAAAAAATATAGAGTCCACAATTCAAGGTATTCTACAAGGCCATGAATGCTAGAAGATAGGGGTTTGGAAGGGCCATCTCAAAGCCACTGCTAGTTTCTGATCATTTTGGGGAATTATACTGTCTGCATCACTGTATCACTGTCTTCCCGTTCATCTTCGATTTGCTCGAGCGGGCACCAGTAACATCTCCATATGACCTGTCTCATGCAAGTAGAGCCCAAGGGAACCTGCTTGCTCCAGGAACATAAAGAGCCTCAAACCATTCCATCAGGTCATGGGAATGAGGTCTATAATTGTTACTGGTATCTGGCATATCAAATACGACACGAGTAGCTTGCCAGGCTCTGCAGTGCGGGTAGCATACTCTTGTAGTCATCTCAAAATCCAGCATTTATTGATGAGCCGCGCAGCCGCATGAGCCGGGCTGTGATAGGCTGGTCTGCTGGGTGGAGTTCTGACGAGGAGGAAGTCCGGATGTGGAAAATGGAGGTCCTCATGGAGTGGGGGGGTCGTCTGGCTTGTTGTGAGGCTGCTAGGGTGGCAGGCCAGGGCTAGAACCTGCCATTGCTCCCGGGCACCTCATGAGCAGCTGGGCACAGTGAGAGCCAGTAGCAGCTCTGCCCCATGTCTGTCTCTGGATCAGCATACCTGGACCGGATTAAAAAAGACTGCAGCAGGGTGGATCTCGATGAGCGGGCTGTGATAGGCTGGTCTCCTGGGTGGAGTTCTGATGAGGAGGAAGTCCGGATGTGGAAAATGAAGGTCCTCATGGAGTCGGGGGTCGTATGGCTTATGAGGCTCTGCTGGGGTGGCGGGCCAGGGCTAGAATCTGCCATCCCTCCCGGGCACCTCATGAGCGGCTGGGCACAGTGAGAGCCAGTAGCAGCTCTGCCCCATGTCCCCTTTTATCCGGGGAATTATACTAGTGGAAATATTTTTCAAGGTTATTAGAGAAGGATGAATGTCAAACCAGTAAACTGGGCCATTTGTATCAGTTACATATACTTCACTGAATATAAGTTATAGTGGCATTGGCTTCATTAGATCATCCACCTAGCCAATTATTTATCCATCCATTCATTCATCTATCCATCCAACTATCCACCCAATAATTAATCCATGCTTCCATTTATCCATTCATCCATCTACACATCTATCCATCCATCCATCCATCCATCCCTCTCTCCTTCCCTCCCTCTCTCCCTCCCTCCATCCCTCCATCCATCCATCCCTCCCTCCATACATCCATCATCCATACATCTATCTACACATCCATCCATCCATTTTAGTATATGTGCTGCTGAAGCAAGCACCCATCCATACATTTATCCATCTATTTACCCATTCATCCATCCATCCACTACCAATCATCCATCCATCCCTCCATCCATCCATCGTTACATATTGTTTACTCCCCACTAGGCCAAGTATTACTCTGGACATAATAGAAATGACGGGATTAAAACATACATGTGAGCATATCTTCAGAGAGCTCACAGTATATTGAAGGGTATAAGCAAGAAAAATAGACTATTATCAGAGAAAAGACAGCAGAGTTGACAGGCTCTGTCAGAGTGATGGCAACCCATTGCTAAACTATTCAAAGTTCAAGGATTTGTCGAAAGTGCTTCCTGGGTAAGGTGATGTCTAGGCTGGACTTGTCAAGCTGAGGGTAGCCTATACAGGAGTGGAGCCAAGAAGCATAGATTTTCCCAGTTTCCAGGAGGAAATCAGAACAGGGATTGCTCCAAGCAAAGTATCTGAATCTCTAACCATCTGCAAAGATAAAAGAAAAACCACAAGAGCTGTCCCCAACATTACAAATGTATAGAAAAATGTCTATGATATCAGGCCAATTAAGCAGCTTATTTTCCTGGTTCTGATGGAATTTACTAAGTTGTAGGCAAGACCAATTAATTTTTGTAGCTCTATATCTCTAATAAAAATGGGAATGAGTATTAATTACTTAACAAATGAAGTTTTTTCCTATTTTCTCCTAATTTTGCATTTTTTTTATCTTAAATATAAGTTTTGACTCTTAAGTGACCTGAAAAATCTAAGTAGACTTGGGCCAGAGTACAGTGGGTAAAGGCTCTTACCTTTCATATAGTCAACCCAGGTTTGTTCCTCAATACCAAATGTGGTCCCTTGTGCAAAGCCAGGAGTGATCCCTAAGCACAGAGCCAGGAGTGATCCCTAAGCAAAGAGCCAGTCTGAACACCCCTGGTTGTGGCCCCAAATAAAACAAAACAAAAATCTTAGTGGACTTCTTATTTACATAAATATACACACACATAAAGATCTTTACTATATGGCTGGAGCAGGGCACTTACCCTGCATGGGGCTGACACAGGTTAAATCCCCAGTTCCCCATGTGGTCCCCCAAGCCCTGCCAAGACTGATCACAGAACCAGGAATAAGCACGAGCCCCACTGGGTGTGCCCCTAAAATGAAAAAAAAACTTTAATACATGCTACATTCTTTCAAAAGCATGAGGTTCACTAGGTTATTACAAACAATGATATCCCTATGTTGTTAAAATTTTTCAAGTTATGTTGACAAAGTTGAGATACTCAGGGCAAGTTCTGGGACAAAAAAGCCCATCTTTGGAGCTTGTTGTTTTTATCAACTGACTATAACTTTTGTAATTGTTCCATGAAGAGAAAGACTATTATGATGTACCTTTATGTTCAACTCTTCAAACATTATCACCATCAATAAGTTACCTATTATATTCAGAACTGGGAAAGCACTCACTGATATTGTCTAGCTATTAGTAAATAGGCAAAATAAAATTTAGCTGTTAAAAAATTAAAAGAGGGCCAGAGCGATAGCACAGTAGGTAGTTCATTTGCCTTGCACACGGCTGACCAGGGCTGATCCTGGCACCACATATGGTCCCCTGAGCACTTCCAGGAATTATACCTGAGTAGAGCCAGGAGTAATCGCTGAGTTTTGCCGGGTGTGAACAAAAAAAGAAAAAAATTTAAAAAGCCTGTCCAAATGATTAACTACAAATGGAATAAAGAGAAAGATGAAATATAAAATAAGTACTGAAAAGTGAGCAACAAAGAAAACACAAAATAAAGTATTACATAGTGAATCCAAATACATTAATAATCACACTAAATAAGAATAAAACAAACTTTCAAGTGAAAAGACTAAGGTCATTAGATCAGACTTACTGATTTATTTTCAAATCAGATTTAAACTATAATAAAAGCAAAACACAAAAATAAAACCTACGTCAAAATATTTACAATTAATATCTATAAATATATACAAGGATAAGAAGATTTAAAATTCTATCATGGGGTTTGGGGAGAAGTGGGTTTGGGCCATACCAGCAGTACTCATGGCTTACTCCAAGTTCTGTGCTTAAGGATAACATGCAAATTTATCCTGTTCATTCATCTCATATTATGTTGGAGAAATTCTCCATGAACCTATCAGTTGACAGTGTTCTGGGGACATATGCAATGGCAGAGATTCAACCTGGATTTGGCAAAATGCGAGATAAGAATCATAACCCTTCTCTGACCACAAAAACCTCAAAGGAAGAAAAAGGGTATAATAGATATAGTTATTGGAATTTAACCTGACTATAGTGACTTAAACAATATAGAAGTTTGTTTTTTTGTCTCCAATTGGCTGAGACCTGATTCTCTCATGATGTCAGAGACTTCAGCTCCTTCTATCTTAAATTTTCATGAGATCGATCTGGACTGAAAGTTTCAAGATGCCAGCAAACGCACTCCAGTATACATAAAGAAGATAAAGAGTTGGCTCACCCTGCACTGCATTTTAAGGAAGAGCTTTGGAAGCTGTGAATTAGCCCATTTAGTTTTATTTCATTGATTGTAGCTCATTCATGTGGCCATATTTAGATGGACGGAAACTGGCAATAGTAGTCTATTCCAGGAGATCATGTTTCAAACTGAAAATAGAAGGTAGGATTCAGTTACTGTAGAAGATAGGGAGAACATATTAGAGAAAGAACTTTGTCACAATAGACAGAAATTAGGCAAAGAAAGAATGGAGTTTAGGTATTATAGGTAATGAGTGAATGGCAACACTTTTGTTGTTGTTGGGCTGTGTCCAGAAGCGTGTTTGGGCTACTTGGGCTATGTGTTCAAGGGTCATGTCTAGCAATACTTGGAGAAACTTTTGGTAGTGCTGAGGAAAAAATCTGAACTTCTTGTATGAAAAGCATACATTCACCCACACACACACACAAGTGCTCAGGACTTACTCCTGGCTCTGCACTCAGGGATGACTCCTGATGGTACCCAGGGACCATACAGAGTGGTGGTGGAACGCCATGTGTAAGGCAAGCACCTTATTTGCTGTACTTTCTCTCTAGGACCTAAACACATTGTTTTGTATGTTTGTTTATTGTTTTGATTTTGAGCCACACTCTGCAATGCTCAGGGCTTACAACTGGCTCTGTATTCAGGACTTACTCTTGGCAGGCTTAGAGGGCCATATGGGATGTTGCTGATCAAACCCAGGCAAGATAAGTGCCCTACCTTCTGTACTATCTCTCTGGCCCTAAACATATATTTTCAACTCTCCCCCCCAGCACTACATATGGTCACCCAATGCCAAGAGGAGTAATCCCTGAGCAAAGAGCCAGGAGTAATCCCTAAGCAGAGCTGAATGTGTTTCTAAACCAATAAAAATGAAAATTTAGCTCACCAGAAACTTACATGTACATAGGGAAAAAACTTCAAAACATATCAAATAAGAATGGACAGAATATAACAGGAAGCTGACAAACTTTTATTAAGATGTTTAATGGTTGATAAATATCAGTAAGAATATAGAACAACTGATAATTACAAGTTTTATCTAATAGACATACATAATAGTATCCCTAATAACCAACAAATAAAAACTATTTTCAAGCACACAGAAAGCATTTATGAAAGCTGACCACTTTATAAGTCAGAAGCAAGTGTTGATAATCCAAATGATTAGTATGTCAAGTCACAGTTACTGTCCATGAAATTAAATTATAAACAAATTATGAAAGATCATTTTTAAAAATCCATTTATTTTGAACATCTAAAGATGCATTTTGAAAGCAATCCATAGTTTCTTATAGTTCTTGATGGAAAAGAGAAGATACTTAAGTGAGAAAAAAGATTATATCAATTAAATTTGTGGGATGAAGAATTAGTACTTAAAATACATATAAAGAACTCTCAAAGCTCAACAGAAAAAAGCCTAACTAATCAATAGGCATAAATAGATATTTTATTAAAAAAGATACAAGGGGCAAGGAAGCACATAAAAAGATGTTCAACATCATTAGTCTAGGGAAATGCAAATTAAAATCACAATAAGATATAATGGTAAGTCTATCACAATGGTTAAAATAAAAAATAGCAGCTAAGTCAAATTCTCATGAGAAACTGAATCGATTGCTCATACATTGCTGATGGGAAAGGAAAATTGCAGGAATAAAGAGCTTGGTAATCTCTTAAAAAATTAGATGTGCAACTACCACACAGGAGCTGCACTCCTGGGCCTTCCTCCAAGGGAAATGAAACCATTCAAACAAAAACTTGTACACAAAATGCTCAAAGTTGCCTTATTGTTTGTGCTAAAACCTAGAAACAACCCTAGTATGCTGCAGTGAGTGAATGGTTGAACATGCAATCGTACAGTTGTCAGCATTTTTATAAGGGAACTTTTGTCATATTTTGGGACCACACTTGACTGTGCTAAGAACTTACTAATGGCTTTGTACTGAGGAATCACTGCTGGGGAGCTAAAATCCTGTACTAGCTCTCTGACCCCAAAAAGGACCAAAGATGCTTTACAAAGGGGATGGTAGAGCAATGTAATAATAATAATCATCATCATCATCATTATTATTATTATTATTTACAAAAATAAATCCAATCCCTTAAAGTTACATGTTGGATGATTTCATTTATATAGTGTTCTTAAGTACAAAGCCTGCTGCAGTCTTTTTTTAATCCGGCCCAAGTATGCTGATCCAGAGACAGACATGGGGCAGAGCTGCTACTGGCTCTCCCTGTGCCCAGCCGCTCATGAGGTGCCCAGGAGGGATGGCAGGTTCTAGCCCTGGCCCGCCACCCCAGCAGAGCCTCACAACAAGCCAGACGACCCCCACTCCATGAGGACCTCCATTTTCCACATCCGGACTTCCCCCTTGTCAGAACTCCACCCAGCAGACCAGTCTATCACAGCCCGGCTCACAAAAGGCCGCTTGCGGCTGCGCGTCTCATCAATAAATGCTGGATTTTGAGATGACTACAAGAGTATGCTACCCGCACGGCAGAGCCTGGCAAGCTACCGTGTTGTATTTGATATGCCAGATACCAGTAACAATTATAGACCTCATTCCCATGACCTGATGGAATGGTTTGAGGCTCTTTATGTTCCTGGAGCAAGCAGGTTCCCTTGGGCTCTACTTGCATGAGACAGATCATATGGAGATGTTACTGGTGCCCACTCGAGCAAATCGGCGATGAACGGGAAGACAGTGATACAGTGATCGTTTCTTAAAAGGATAATGTTTACAGCAGGCAACAGATTAGTCATGACTTGAGGGCCAGAAGGACACAAGAACGGTTAGGAAAACCACCGATGGGAACCTTTTATTCCTGGCTGTATTAATGGGCGCCTCTTGGTTGCCAGTGTCCAGGGCTTGTAAAATGCCACTGATTAAGGGATACTGGGTCAACAGTCCAGGAACCTCTATTATTTCTTACAGCTACCTATACATTTCCAAATATTTCAAAATAAAAAATTTAATTTTGCGGCCATGATGCAAGACTCAGACGCACAGGGGAGAGCTGCTATTTGGCTCTCCCTAGGTCAGCTGACCATGAGGTTCCCAGGAGGCAAGATGGGTTTTGGGAGGGGGCCCATCACTTCTGTAGGGCCTTGGAAACAGCTGGATGAGACTCGCTCACCATAATAGCCGCCATTTTCGTGGTCAAGACCCAGTACATCAAACTAATGGAACCAATTATGTTCTAGAATACATTACAATCTACAATGTGTAAGAAAGGGAAGCGAGGAGAGAGAGGGAGAGAGAGAGAGAGGAGATAAAGAACCTAGAACCTGCCATGGAGGCATGCTGGGGGAAGGGGGAGGGAGGTGGGGACATTGGTGATGGGAGATGGGCAGGGGTGGAGTGATGGGTGTTGGAACACGGCAGAACCAAACTTCAAACATGAACATCTTGTAATTGTATATCTAACAGTGGTATAAAACATTAAAAAAAAAATTTTTTACAAAGTAAAAAAAAATTAATTTTTGAAAAATATCCTGGAGGATGCAGTAAAAGTGATACTTCTATAGAGTTTGTGTTAGAAAGAATTTTCAAAGGAACACTAACTAGTAGAAGCAAATAAAGATCAAAGAACTGAAATGACTAAGAACAAAATTACTATGAAAAAGACTGAGAAAGTTAAAAAGTGCTTTACAAAGGTTAATATATTGGGAACTTCTGTAAAGAGTGATCTTAAAAAGCAAAGCAAGGTCCAAATGAATGTTAGAGTAAGAAAAAGAATTTTCTATAGGGTAGCAAATGCTAAGAGAATATCTGAACCAGTTTGAGCCAAATAGTAAATTGGACACATTTCTATGAAAGCAAAACTCCCTAAAACTCTTTTATAAACTAGGAGATCTGATTGAATAACAACCTCCTAAAAATGTTTTCACAATACAAAGTCCAGGTCCACTAAACTTTTCAGACATAAATGTGATCTTATAAAAGTTCTCAAGAATTTAAAAACGAGAGAGAAAAAGAAAAGGAAGGGAAAATGGGGAAAAGGGAGGAGGAAAGAACTTTCTAAATCATTCATAAAGTTGGTGTAATTTTGGTAGCAAGTCTAGGTGAAGACAAAACACAATCTATGCACTGAAGTTCAACAATAGATAACAGACAAAGCAAAGCTGATTCCCTATTATTAAAAAAATGTTATCGCTTTAATTTGCCACACAGATTAAAGGAGATTACAATAATGGAAGAACCTCTGGGACTTAATAGGGATGAAAGTAGCATCACTGTAGTAAATCTGAAAATACATCTGTCTGTGATATGCAGAAAACTTTAGATAACAAGGGGGACTGATTAACCCAAACTCATGATACCTGCAGCATTTCCCTGAGGTAACGGGAAAAGGCTTCCAGAGTTACTGAGAGCATTTGACTAAGAGCATGGTAGGTACACAGGGAGTTCATATTTTCTATTCTTTAAACTGGCATAGACTTCATGTACACTCCTCATCCCCCCACACCCCTTTGCTTTTGGGACCACACTGGCAGTGTCCAGGGCTTATTTCTACTGGCTCTTTGTTCAGAGATAGTCTTGGTGGGGCTTGGCAACTATACTGGTGCTGTGGGTTAATACCAGGTCTGCCATGTGAAAGGCAATCACCCTGCCCACTGTACTACCTCTCTGCCCCCCAAATATACTTAAAAATTTATGACAATGTTATCATTTAAAAAACACAGGAGCAGAGAGATAATACAGGGATTAAGTCTCTTGTCAGGCATAAGACTGACCCTGCTTTGATTCCTGTCACTGTGTGAACCTCCAAACATGACAGGGAGCACATTTACGAGTAGCCCATAAACATGGCCAGCTATAGCTCCAAAACTTTAAAAAATAAGAGAGGGAATTTTTTTTATTATTCTCATTGCATGCTGGTATCTTTTTTTTTTCTTTTTGGGTCACACCCGGCAATGCTCAGGGGTTATTCCTGGCTCTGCACTCAGAAATTACTCCTAGTGGTGCTCAGGGGACCGTGCAAGGCAAACGCCCTACCTGCTGTGCTATTGCTCTGGCCCTGCATTCTGGTATCTTAACCAAGTCTTTTGCAACATGAATAGTGCTTATGAAAAAAAACAAGAATGAAAGAGGAAAGTAAGAGTAAGAGTGTGGGACCCTTGCTCATCCTGCTTGTTTTGAGTATCAACTGTGAAGGCTATGACTTTTCTATGTCTATGACTTTCTATGTTTATGTCTATGACTTGCTATGTTTATGTCTGTGACTTTTTCAAAAGCCTTTTGGAGGGCAGGTGTCACACCCTGTAGTGTTTAGGGACTACTCCTGGTTCTGTGCTCAGGGACCACCTGCTGCAATGCTCAGTGGCACCAGGTATCAAACCCAGCTTGTCTGTATGCCAGGCAAGTGGTTTAAGCCCTGCACTCTCTCTCTCTCTCTTTCTCTCTCTCTCTTTTTTCTCTCTCTCCCCCCAGATTCTCAAAAAGCTTTTTTTTTATCTCAACCTAAAGGCAAATCTAGCAGCTAAAATTCATTATATATTGCACTTTCTATAAGAATTTGTATGGCCCATCTATAAGCAGCTATCATCCAAGTATTTTCTGGGCTGTCTTTGTGCCAGGCATTGATGCTTTATCAACCAGGCATTGTTTGTTTTCTTCTATCTTGTGAGGTTCATACCACAACCGCCCTCCCTTCTGGATGAGGGAACTGGGTCCTAGGTGAAAGAGTCAGAACTGAGATCCACAGTTACTCTATAAGAATCTGTATGGCTCATCTATAAGCAGCTATCATCCAAGTATTTTCTTGGGCACTGTCTTTGTGCCAGGCATTGGATAAGCTTTATCAACCAGGCATTGTTTGTTTTCTTCTATCTTGTGAGGTTCATACCACAACCGCCCTCCCTTCTCGGATGAGGGAACTGGGTCCTAGGTGAAAGAGTCAGAACTGAGATCCACAGTTGTTTTCACACATGCTGTATTGCCTCTGAGCACAGAAAACAAACCTGACTTTGGGGGACTTGATTTAAGTAAAACCTATGGCCTTTGAAATATTATCCAATATTGAGGAATGTGGTTATAGCCCCCTTTGGGGAGAAGGCCCTCTAATGTGGAAGAAAAAGAATGTCACGCCAAGCTTTTTTACTGAATGTAGTATTGGCTTTGATCAGCCCAGGTGTACATGTGCATTCACAGAAGGTCAGAGAGAGCTGTAATTCTACACACCTCTGTATTTCTTTCTAATTACCCCAAGGAAGCTATAGAACTTAAAGACCAAAGGCGTGTTTTCTTTACAAGTCTCACACTAGCCTAAATCAACTCTAACAGTCCTCAGGGTTCCAAAGTGACCTCTTATTAAAATGATCTATAATTTTGATTAGTTCTTATTGCTCTCAGCAGAGTCCCTGCATCTGTTGACTGCATTCACAGGATTTCTTCCTGAGTGAAGGCCAACTGCTCCTTTGTTCAAAGCAGTCCTCAGAGAGGGAACAGACTGGGCCTCTAGACCCAAGTTACTTAGATTTTGTTCTTGTTTCTGTCACTCTGGGTTACCTGTGCATGTCCACAGTACATTTAAGCAACTTTTCATAAACTAGCCCTGAGGAGGCTTCCTGTGAGATATTGAGACATTAGATCAACCACCCCAAGAAGGGTCATTGTCTTCTGTGTATAGTTGAGGTTCTCCACATAACCGTCACCTTTAATAATGATGTTATAATAATGATGTGATGTACTGAAGAGGAAGAACTCAGAGAAGTAACTCATGTTGAGTCCAGCCACAGAGTTCGAAGGAGTAGAACTGGGATTTCAACCCTGTTCAGCTGAATCTTCTCCTCATCCCATTGTACAACATACCTGAATGAGACCTGATCTTCTGATTGGTTGGGACTGACAAGTCAACAGAAAGAATACCACATCAGAGTCAGGAACTCTGGATCATTTTTTGGGTCTTGTCTCACCTCTAAAAACGGAAAATGGAGTATTGATCTTCTTCCCAGAGAAAGCCGTCTCTGAGGCCGAAGTCAAAGTGGTGTTTCTGCCTTTCCTTATCACTACAAACAAGTTTGGAGGAACTTTTGCTATTCAAAATTTATATATGCCAACAGTGAGAATGGTTGCTTTAAAACAATTTAACATTTTCATTTGAAAGTTGATGAAGGCATGGTTCATTTCAATATCTTCTTACTATCATCAGCTGGACAAATGAATAGATAGACCTATAATATCACCATTCAAATGATTAAAAAGAAATAAAATGATACCAGATGTTTATTTGGAATAACCCATAGAACACATTGAAAACAATTCCTATTTCTGCAACTGGAAATTGGAATTGATCATTACCGGCATTAAATGTGCGTATGTTTTTCTGGAGTTCCTAAATCTATTTAATTTCTATGTTGACAGAGATATTAGACAGCTGTTTGAAAATCTGTCCTCTTTCCTAAGCTCTGCACAAGAAATCTTTATGTTAAACCACGAAATGTCAATGAGAGCTCTTCAGTGTACTAATCAGCCTGCAAGTGGAATGTGTGCGACTGAAGCAATAACCTTAACTTACAGTCTCAATAGTCTTGATTGTACCACATGCAACCCCTTAAGACATGACTGTTGAATGCGAGGTCTATGCAGGACTGCTGTGCAGAGGCAGCTCCACTCTGGAGATCAGAGTCAGCCAATGACTTTGGAAATGAGAGGCGTCTGGTAAATGGCTTCAGCAATGACTCACTGCTCTCCAGGGGAATGTTCCAAACCCTCTGCCTCCAGTAACCTATTACCCATCTTACACTCATCCACAGTCTTCACACAGGCTACCTAAGGACCGAGGAAGAAAAGAAAGCTAACTTCATTTCCACCTCATCTTTGAAGGGTGGGCTGGTGAACTTGGTCATCAACACACTCCTTAGTATTGAAAACAGTTCTCCAGTCCAAAAGCAGACCAAACAATATACAATTGTACTCTTCATATGTAGTCATGTTCTGTGCCATGTATTAATAAAAATGAAAGAACAAGTTAAGTTTGGATGTCTTAGAATAGGGGATGGAGAGCTGAAATCATGCTAAATTTACACACAGGGTAAAAGTATGACTAGTAAAAATAAAATTTACCAAAGTCAAGTCTAAAGAATGAATACGTGTTTATACATTTGCTGGCTTGGTGAATCTGCCAGTTTGGCTTTTTGAATGTTAACCTCAGAAACCTGTCTTTGAGAAAAGACCAAAGATAAAAATCTTTCTGAGAAATGGACACACTGTTCACCTTGTTTGGGAGGTGGACATGTCACAGTAGAATGCCAATGTTGCATGCCCTGGAGCACCGAATGGCACAATCTGCTCATTCGTCACATGGACATAAATTGCATGGGAAGAACCCCTACCCACTATCTCCATTTTTCCTGCTACTAGCTTTTGAGTGTGCCAAGTAGTAAACCAAGATTTAATAATGTTTCATGTAATGGGATCATGTTGGCAAAGCAGGTCTGTTCCATACTGACTGCTCCATTTTTGTTAGCTGGTTTTATTTCCACATCTCCTGTTAGCTCTATTAACTCCTCATGGAATCTAGGTGACATTATTCCCTTTCTGCACATGAGAGAACAAAGACAGAAACCCAGTAACTATGCAAGCTAACTGGTAAGTGGCTGGGCCCAGTGGGATATAAAATTGGGGGAAACTGGAATCATCAACAGATCTCCATCACCCAGGTCTTCTCTTGCATGGCTGAACTCTGGGGAAGCACAATCAGAAAGATGCTCTGTGACTGTGGAATCACAACAGGAGTTTGAGGACTTGAATACTTCACATTAGGCCACACAACTAGATACATTTGTCTCCTGATGAAAGGATCTTGAGAAGTATTAACTAAGAATTCCTCTTTCCTGAATAACCAAGAGAAGTTCATATGTACTGAGAATTGGGATGGTAAGCTCCCATTTAATCTACATAAAAACATCATGGAGCACAGAGTTGAGGAACATTCTCTGACATTAACAAATTGGAGCACCTAGAATCAAAACTGGACATTCTAACTCCAAAGCCTTATCGTTAACACTGAATTTCCACCACCTCACTGGGATGGGATAATAGCCCCAACACTGACCTGTCATACTCTTCTTCTAGCTACTCTTCTCAAGTCCATGCACCTTCTAGAGCCATGATGTCTCTCAGTAACACGACTTCTCCTGGCTCAGATCGATTATATTATTTGTTCATCTGACTCCATTGTATATTGATTGTGCCAGGGCACAAAATAAATATCCTGAATCCTCTGGGTTGGTTTGAGATGGCCAAAAGATGGAGCAAGCATAATAGATAAGAGAAAACATTAAGGGAATTAATAATGATGTGTACACTTCTTGCACACAGGGGAGACCCAACATAGCTGGATGACCCACTTCATAGTCTTGGTGCCATTCTTGAATAGCTTGGCACACACAGAGAACATTGGAAAGGTAGATCCATTAGAAAGGGTGCCCTCCAAAACTTCTACTTAAATTCTGCTTTCTTAAATTCTGCATCTTTCCTGTGAGGGACATATTTATTCACCACTATCTCTTCCTTGGATATCTACATTCTGCCTTAGGGCCCGCCCATGAAATTAGCCTTCTGCCAGAGACATATTTGGGGGCTATAGATTTCTGCTCTCCTCCAGTCGTAAAGTTTTATCTCTGAGGAGGAGCTAATTTTTCATAATTTATAGCTTCTTGGGGAAATAGTCTCATTTGTAATTCCTTAATACTGAAACAGCAATGGTTATTACCCTTTCTCTAATTTTCAGTAACCTGGGGAATGCTTATCATATAAGTTGTCAGTGGGTGCCACAGCAAAAGGAGGTAGTCATGATAGAGGGGGTTGCCAAAATGTCAGTGGGGTGAGTGCCAGGAAATTCAGAACTGATGGAGACTACATAGGCTTCAACATGTTGGAGTCTGCCTACCTCCCTAAGGATGCCATCCAGTTATACCTGGTCTGTGAAGGTGGGGGCTGGTTACTACCTCCCTGCGTTTTGGGGAGCATGGTTCTCAGTTGAGGAGAAGTGATGCTGAGCAGGAAAAGCAATCAATCCCAATCTCTGTCTTGGCTGAGGTTCTCTGTCCAAAATTTCTAGATAAGACAGAAAGTAACATAAGAGCTTTATAGAGGGGAAGACACTAATTCTTTTTTTTCTTTTTTTTTAAACTTTTTTATTATACCACCATGAGACATACAATTACAAAGGTGTGCATAATTGGTTCTTGGTAATACAGTGTCCCAGCACCCATCCCTCCACCAGTGCCCCATTTCCACCACCAATGTACCCCACTGCTTCCTGCCCCCCCCCAGGCTGCCTCAATAGCACGTAGGCCCGTTTCCTTTCTTTTCTCTCTCTCTCTGTCTCTGCATCTCTCTCCATCTTCTTTTACACATTGTGGCTAGCCCTGCAGATATTTAGAGTTTATCACAAGTCTCTTTGTGTATATTCAATGGTGAGTTTTAATCTGCCATTTCCATTTCCCACACTTAGTAAAACACTGGTATCTATTTATATCCTATTAATGATTGCAGTCATTCTATATCTGTCCTTTTCCTTCTGACTAATTTCACTCAGCATGATAGTCTCCATGTCCATCCATTTGCAGGTAAATTTCAGAATTTCATCTTTTCTGGGAAGACACTAATTCTAAAAGAATATGAGTATCTCCAGACTAGAACTCACCATTGAATATACACTTGATCACTTGATCACTTGAATCCCGTTATTCATCGATTTGCTCGAGCGGGCACCAATAACATCTCCATTGGACCCTATCACGTGCCAATGTAGCCCAATGGCATCTGGTTGATTCAGGAATATGAAGAGCCTCAAACTGTTCCTTCAGGGTCTTTACAAGGAAGTCTGACCATCTTGTAGGTGGGCGGCCACGTGATCTTTTCACATCCCATGGGATCCAGTCGGTAATGGCTCTAGTCCAGCGGTTGTCTCCAAATCGCATTACATGTCCAGCCCATCTGATTTTCGATGCCTTGGCAAATGAGACAGCATCCCTGATTCTGGAATAGCGACAGAGGTCAGAACTCCGGATTCCTTCTCTCACTTGAGTGAGGCGTGATATTCCAAGCATAGCTCTTTTGATTCCTCTCTGGGAGACCCGAATAGCATTCTCATCCTGCTTTCTTAGGGCCCAGGTCTCTGAGGCATATGTTAATGCAGGGAGAATGGTGGAGTCAAAGAGATGTGCCCGGAGCCGGAGGTTCTTTGTCCTTTTAGCTATTTCTTCGATGCCTTTGAAGGCATTCCATGCCGCTCTCTTCCTCCTGCGCAGCTCAGGTTTTAGGTCGTTCATCATGTTGACTTCTCGACCTAGGTACACATAACTGCTGCATTCAGAGATGTTTGTTCCATTGAGAGTGAATGGGGCCTCTGGAACTAGTTCATTCTTCATGAACATAGTTTTCTTTAGATTCAGCTGTAGACCTATCTTTCCACATTCTCGGTCAAAGTCAGCCAGCATTTGTGCCGCTTGGCTAATGTTTGGTGTTATTAGAACGTTGTCATCAGCGAAGCGGAGGTGGTGTAGTTGCCGACCATCTATCTTCACTCCCATTCCTTCCCATTCTAATTGTTGCATGATGTTCTCGAGGGTGGCGCTGAAGAGTTTTGGTGAAATGGTATCACCCTGTTGAACCCCTCTTTTCACATTAATGATCACTTCTTTGTAGAATGGTGAGATCCTGGTGGTGAATCTGTAATACAGCTCACGAAGGATCTTGATGTATTGGGTTTGAACACCCTGTTTGGCTAGGGCTTCGATGACTGCTTCAGTCTCCACAGAATCAAAGGCTTTCTGTAAATCAATGAACGTGAGACAGAGCGGCATCTTGTACTCCCTACAAACCTCAATGAGCTTGGTTACCGTGTGGATGTGGTCGATTGTGCTGAATCCTTTCCGGAAACCTGCTTGCTCGCATGGTTGTCCTTCATCTAGTGTTCTGCTAATCCTCTTCAGGATGACTCATGTAAACAGCTTGTAGATGACAGACAACAGGCAGATGGGGCGATAGTTGCCGATGTCGTGAATGTCTCCCTTCTTGAACAGTAGAACTGTCCTGCTGGTTTTCCATTGGGAGGGCACTTTGCATTCGGACAGGTAGCTTGTGAAGAGCTGAGCTAGTGTATTGATGAGTACCGATGGCAGATTCTTCAGGTGTTCGGGTTTGACTTTGTCTGGGCCTGGTGCTGTTCCCTTCTTTACCGACGAGATGGCATATCGGATTTCAGAAGGGAGAACGTTGGGAATGACATATCCATCCTGTGGAATTTGGTATGTGGGCAGGTGGATGTGGCTATCAAAGAGATTTGAGTAGAAGTCCTGGATAATCTTCTCCATTGCCTTTCTGGAAGATGTGATAGATCCATCAGGGCGTCGGAGGGCAGTCATCTTGGTCTTATAGTTGGCAAAGGACAGGCGGGCAGTGCGAATGCTTTTCCCGGCTTCTGCTGCATCTTCCAGTATTTCTGCTCTTCTGTCTATGAGGTCTTCTTTTATCGCATCTCTGCACTGTTTAGCAAGCTTGGATGTCAGCATTTGGTCTCCTGAGGCTCGCGCCTTGCCACTTTGGCGAATGAGCTCGAGAGTTTCTGAAGACAGGCGTCCTTTTGTGTCTTTCTCTCTCTCGGCATTCTTCGCACAATCATGGAGGTGCTGAACCAGTCGGTTGTATTCTTCATCGATGTCGGTCAATGATGGTATCTTCCCATGTTGCTGCAATGGTGCCAAAGAGTTCCCAGTTGGTGGTCGTTCTGGGAGTTCTCTTCTTAAACTTTGCAGCCTTTTCTCCCCGTTGTGGGAAGTAGAATTTTTGCACAAAGGAGACGGTGGTCTGATCCTGTTTGGAATTTGGGGACGACAGCTACATCGGTCAGACAAAACCGTCGATTGAAGATGATGTGGTCTATTTCATTGTGGAACTGTCCGCCAGGAGATTCCCATGTCCAACGTTTCGCTTCAGCTTTCTGGAACTGTGAGTTCCCATGAATGGTCTTGGTGGACATGATGAACTCAGATAGTCTCTCACCCTGTTCGTTCCATTCTAGGCCATGGGTCCCGATGTGTAGTTCTTCAGCCGATCTTCTCGGTCCTATCTTGGCATTAAAATCACCGACTATGATCTTGTAGAAGGTGTGATCTTTTTATAGAACTCCTCCAATTCCATGTAGAATTTCTCAATTTCATCTTCTTTGTATGTGGATGTTGGTGCGTAGACAATGAAGATAGAAATTGCTGGCAGTGGGCCACATCTCTTCAAGTGTAATCGTCCTATTCGGTTTGTAAGGCATTCAAATGAATCAATGTTTACGGCCATGTTTGTGTTGACAAGGACACCAATGCCACCGATGCCTCTTTTTTGTCACATGTTCCAAGGAACAATTCTTCTCCGGTGTCAAATACAGCATGATGCAACTGATGCCTCCTCGTCTCAGTCAGACCAATGATGTCGTACTTGATCTTTTTTGCTTGCAGCGTCAGATCCTCAATATATGCTTCCGATGCCAGTGTACATGCATTGAAAGTACAGACAGTCATTTTTGTCCTTCTTCGTTTTGGCAGCCTAGGATGGCCATGAAATTTTGTCTGGCACTGCTTGTTTGCCTTTCTTACTGCTGCCGTATTAAGGGCTCTTTCGGGGTCAGGAAAATAAACATTTCTGTTACTGGATTTGGCATATCGAACATGCATCGGACAGCTTGCCAGGCTCTGCCATGCGGGCGCTATATTCTCATTAATTTGTGGGACTCTCTCAGAGGGGTGGGTTGAATATTTATGGTAATTTGGAGGTAAATCACGCGGCCGCTACAGTGGCAGCGTGCAACAGGGAAAGCTGGTTTCTGCTCTGCCGGGTGTACCTGTGTCTTAGGCTCAAGCATTCCCTGCGCTTGAAATACTCTCCTCTGAAGGCGGGGTCTCTGCGTGGTGGGTCCTTGTAGGCTGGGTTTCTGACAAGCCAGGCTGGAGACTGGATTAATCTGGGGGGCTGGAAACTGGATTAGTCTGCTGGGTGGAGATCTTACCTGCTGCAGAGTGTGGATTGTGAAGATGGCTGCCAGCAAGGTGTGGGGGTTCCTCTGGGCTCCTCCGAGGGCTCCATCAGGATGGTGGACTCGGGTCGGAAGTTGCTCTCGTGGTCCATGGAATGCAGGGGGTTCAACAGGGAAAGCTGGTTTCTGCTCTTCCGGGTGTACCTGTGTCCATGCGCGTGGAAGAGGGCGTGGGTGGTCGCGCTGCGTGCGGTGCATGGCCGCTCCATGCCTGTGTGGTGCTGCCGCTGCTCCTCACTGGACATTTCAGAAACTATAGTGACACAGAAACTGGAAGTATGAGAAAGTAAGAAGAAGGTGCTACATCATTCTTCCCTTAGGTAAAAACTGCCACAGCTTCTCTCCTTGAAATGTAAAGGAATCAGTGTGCTGGCATGGATGTACAGATAAAGGGACTCTTGTTCACTGCTGGTGGGAATATCAACTGGTTCAGCCTTTCCGAGGCGCTCTGGGGCTGCCCGGCGGGTTCCTGCTGCTGCCGCTGCGGAACTTTCCCTATGGCGGCCACTGGCTCGTATATACACAAGAGCTTAAAGATAGCCTAAATATCTGGGCTAGATGCGTGTAGAAGAAGAGGAGAGAGATGCAGAGACAGAGAGAGAGAGAGAGAGAGAGACAGAGACAGAGACAGAGAGACGGAGACAGAGACAGGGATAGAGAGAGAAAGAGAGAGGGAAAAGGGGGTACCTGCTATTGAGGGCAGCCTGGAGGTGGGCAGGAAGGGGGTGGGGTACACTGGTGGTGGGAATGGGGGGCACTGGTGGAGGGATGGGTGCTGGATCTGTTTACCAAGAAGCAATTATGAACACCTTTGTAATTATATGTTTCACTGTGGTATAAAAAATTTTAAAAAAGAATGAGTATCTCCAGAAGGCAGAAGGAGGTTCTCTCCTCTCATTCTCTCTCTCTCTCTCTCTCTCTCTCTCTCTCTCTCTCTCTCTCTCTCTCTTCTCTCTGTCTCTCAAAGAAATCCTAAAGAAGGCTACAGGTGACCACAGAGGAAAGTGTGCAAAGATTCAGGAGAGTGTAGAATTGAATTACATCCTCTAAATTTGGATGTGGATAACCTTCATATGGACTGTGTAGAGGTTGGTTTGCAAAGTTGCCCACCAAAGTTGCCCACCATCTCCAAGATGCCCACCTTTGGGACTTTCTGTGCAGAGAAGCATTCACTGTTAGGGTTCATTGTAGGGAAAAAGAACACTAATCTTGGGTGGCCTCTCCATTCTCTTAGTCTTACCAGATCACAGTCTTGCCTGTGAATAATCTGCCTAGGTAGGAATGGGTCTGGCCTTTGTTCTGAACTGGAACTGGGATGATTCCTTTGGGGAATATAGCTTGTGTCTCTGAAGAGTTTTTGGTTTTATAGCTTCCCAATATTTACACCAAAGGGCCTTCATACCCAACTGATCGCCTCATAATGCTGAATTGTGAAATAAAATAACAATCATTATTAAATGGATGCCAGAACACAGTCAATAGGTGACTGGATAGATTCTCTGACTTGTTTCAGGTAATCTTTTCCTCTACAGAGAGCAGAAATACTGAAGTTCCTGAACAAAGACCCAGGAGAACAAACCAGATGGCCATTATGGAAAGAGGATGAAGAATGAAGACATAGAGCGCATCCGGCATTCACAACTCTTCCAACAAAACCAACAACCCACAACAACCTACCTGCACTGTGTCCCAGAGCTGGAAATAGGCCATGTCAGCACTTGGTATTCTTGTGTGATTTGCAGGACTGCAAGAACAGCACTGGGAATGAACTATTGAAGCAAACACTCATGATTCTTCCTAAGGAGCATATCATAGGTAGAGGAAGGAATAATTTTGCAAAGAAAATAAAGGATGGTACCTAACAGTTTTTTTTTTTTTTGAGATGATTCAAGGCCCAGGTAGGACTTAATTCTGCTGTGTGAATCTGGATGAGAATTCAAAGACTGAGTAGAATTTTTCAGAACAATAGTGGGGATACAAGAGATTATCTCAAACCATTTCCCCATTTCCTTAGAACCTAGGGTGCTCAGTGTTTGAGAAGGAACCATGTGCCTGGAGGCGTGAATTTGCCACAATGACCCAGCATGTAGGAAGCTCATGGTGTTTCGAGCCAGGGGATACTTCAGGCTCATGACCATGCCTGGCTAGATTTCTTCCATTTCCATCTGGGTACCTTAAGGTGGGAACTTAACAAAAATGGCTTCCACAATATGTTGGCTTTAAGAATTTGACGTTTTGCCAAAGTTTGGATGCCACAGCACACATGTAATGCCAAAATATCTCTCTATTAATAAGATTTCCTTTCAACAAGCATCCATTTTCCCTTGTAAAATGTCAGCAGCATTTAAACAAACCCCAAGGTTATTTAATTATTGTATAATACACTGGTGACCAAAATTAATTTTGAAGATACTGTGAAATAACCAAATCTGATAACCGCAACACAAACAATGCAGAGATTATGTGGGAATCCATAGACAACCACAGTAATAGTGAGAGTAGCAATGGCAGACATGATGCTTCTTCCATCACTGTATCACTGTCTTCCCGTCATCGATTTGCTCGAGCGGGCACCAGTGACTTTATGCCCATATGTCCTGTCTCATGCAAGTAGAGCCCAAGGGCACTTGCTTGCTCGAGGAACATAAAGAGCCTCAAACATTCTATCAGATCATGGGAATGAGGTCTATAATTGTTACTGGTATTTGGCATATCAAATACAACACGGGTAGCTTGCCAGGCTCTGCCGTGCAGGTAGCATACTCATCTCTAAATCCAGCATTTATTGATGAACCGAGCGGCAACAAGCGGCCGTGCAAGCCGGGCTATGATAAGCTGGTCTGCTGCTGGAGTTCTGACGAGGAGGAAGTCCGGATGTGGAAAATGGAGTCCATCTTGGAGTGGGGGGTTGTCTGGCTTCTTGCGAGGCTCTGCTGGGGTGGCAGGCCAGGGCTAGAACCCGCCTTCCCTCCTGGGTGCCTCATTAGTGGCTGGGCACAGGGGAGAACCAGTAGTAGTTCTGCCCCATATCTGTGAGTCTCTTCCACACCAAAGATGCCTGCTTGGCTTAGAGAAGTGGCATCAGGCTGTCTTATAATGACCGTCAGGCTGTCATGACCGTCCCATCAGGCTGTCTGTCTTGGACCATGCCTGAGTGCGTTGATGGTGCTGAAGGTCACTGAAGTGCAGGAACAGCCAGTTCTGGAGGGGCCCTGTGCAACACCGGCCACTGCCTTGTGTCCTCTGGAAGATTAAGGTGCAGCCAGGGGCACAGACACTAGCTTCTTCCATACAGGTCTTTAATTAGCTATGTCACTATAGGAGCTTAAACAGAAGCTCCTATACAGCCATGCACTTGTTTAATTCCCCTGATAAGAGTGTATGGCATATGTGAATGAATTAAATACCCTCTCCGTTCAGTAAGTTTTTATGGAAGATCTGTGAGTTCAGATGCTAACTCACTGTGACTGTGCCCCCATTGATTGTGATCAAAGGTAGTAGGTGAACAGCCAATCTCCTGAGTGCCTCCCTCCAGCATGGGGAAGTGGCCCTGGGGAGGTGCTACAGCTGCAAGGCATATGGAGAAGATTCTACTCTCTAGCTTTGGTCCAAAGTCCATCCTACCTGTTCTCTAAGAAGTAGTCTATTTTCAAGAAGTCTCAGAAATTTGAGTTTAAGCTTCACATTTAAGTATTTATGTATTTATTTCCAGGTTGTAGAAAACGGTTTGATTAGGGCAGTGACTAATCAAACAAGCCAAATCCCATGCAGGGATTTGACACCTCAGACTCCTCCTTGGGCTTCTTATCTTTCTTCTCTCTTGCCTTAGGGGCAGAACCTCCAGGTGCTTCAGCTCCCAAGACAGTGGAGAAGGCCACAGCCTTGCTGGCAGGAACATTTGCCAGCTTGGGTAATCATGTCCTCAATGTTTTCCCATTCTGTTTACTGATGACCTTGTAAAGCTGGTCACTGCCCACAGTGTCCAGAACTTTCTTGATATCCTTAGTGCTTGGGGGATGCTTTGTCCCTGAGGGTGACCAGCAGGTAAAATTTTCACACTTAAAACAAGATCTAGGATGAAAGCCCAAGATTCACACACCAATGGTTACAGAGACAGAACTGCTCACAGGGGGACACCCCATCTCACTTTGAAACTTAGTTCTTATGTTCCTAAACTGGTCATAGCCCACTTTACAGTGCTCAGGGGTACACAGATTTTCTCCGATCCCACAGTGCTGGAAACTCTCCTCTATATTGAAACAGGATGAACATCAACATAGATGAATCTTTAAGACATCATGCCTTGTGAAATAAGCTGGAAGCAAAGAACAAATATTGTTTAATTCCACTTATCTGAGGTAAGTGTAGCAATCAGAGTCATGGAGACAGAAAGTAGGAAAGAGACTACAAAGGGGCTGAGGTGGGGGCAAAATGGGAAGTTGTTTGATGGTACATAGCCAGATGAAAAAGTTCTGGATTCCTGAAGTCCTATAACCTCCCATGACTGAAACAAGAAGACCTCCAATACCTGAATAAGCTTATCACCATTGAGGAAATTGAAACAGTAATTAAAAGTCTGCCCAAACACAAAAGCCCAGGTCCAGATGGGTTCACTGGCAAATTCTACCAAACCTTTAAGGAGGACCTACTGCCAGTCCTGTTCAAGCTCTTCCAGGAAATAGAAGAAACAGAAACACTCCCAAACAGCTTTTACAAGGCGCATATCACCCTGATACCCAAAGCAGGGAGAGACAACACAAAGAAGGAAAATTACAGACCAATCTCCTTGATGAACACAGATGCTAAGATCTTCAACAAAATACTAGCAAACAGAATCCAAAGACTCATCAAAAAGATCATACATCATGACCAAGTAAGATTCATCCCGGGAATGCAAGGATGGTTCAACATTTGCAAATCAATCAACATAATACATCATATCAATAAGAGAAAAAATAAAAACCATATGGTCCTATCGATAGATGCAGAAAAAGCATTTGACAGGATCCAGCACCCATTCATGATTAAAACCCTCCAGAAAATGGGAATTGAAGGAAGCTTCCTCAAGATAGTCAAAGCCATCTACCAAAAGCCCACAGCGAGTATCATTCTCAATGGGGAAAAATTGAAAGCCTTCCCCTTAAGAACAGGAACACGACAAGGTTGCCCTCTCTCACCTCTTTTATTCAATATAGTACTGGAGGTACTCCGCCATAGCAATCAGAGAAGAAAAGGACATTAAGGGCACCCAGATAGGCAAGGAATAAATCAAGCTATCATTATTTGCAGATGACATGATATTATACCTAGAGAACCCTAAACTCTCAACCCAAAAACTCTTAGAAACAATAGATATGTATAGTAGAGTGGCAGGGTACAAAATCAATACCCAAAAGTCTGTGGCTTTCCTATACACAAATAATGAAAGAGAAGAAAGGGATATTAAGAAATCGATTCCATTCACAATTGTGCCACAGAAAATCAAATACCTAGGAATCAGCTTAACGAAGTGTGTAAAGGACCTATGCAAAGAGAACTACAAGACACTGCTTCAAGAAATAAAAAGAGGACACGAGGAAATGGAAATACATTCCCTGCTCATAGATGGAGAGAATTAACATTGTCAAGATGGTAATACTCCCTAGAGCTTTGTACAGATTCAATGCGGTTCCTATAAGGAGTCCCATGACATTCTTTAAAGAAATTGACCAAACACTCCTGAAATTCGTATGGAATAATAAACCCCCACGGATAGCTAAAGCAATCCTTGGGAAGAAGAAGATGGGAGGCATCACCTTTCCCAACCTCAAACTGTACTACAAAGCAGCAGTAATTAAAACAGCATGGTACTGAAATAAAAACAGACCTGTGGACCTATGGAATAGAGTTGAGTATCCTGACACCCACCCTCAAAGACATGATCAGTTAATCTTTGATAAAGGTGAAAAGAGTTCAAACTGGAGTAGGGAAAGCCTCTTCAACAAGTGGTGTTGGGAAAACTGGACAGCTACATGTAAAAAAATGAATTTGGACCTGTGTCTAACACCTTGCACAAAAATCAGATCAAAATGGATTAAAGATCTCAATATCAGACTTAAATCCATAAAGTACATTGAAGAAAATATAGGAAAAACCCTCCACAACATTGAAGATAAAGACATCTTCAAAGGTGAAACACCATTAACAAAGCAACTAGAAGAAAACATGAACATATGGGACTACATGAAACTGAAGAGCTTCTGCACCTTGAAAGAAACAGTGACCAAGATAGAAAGACAGTCCACAGAATGGGAAAGAATATTCACCCAATACCCATCTGATAAGGGGTTAATATCCAGGATATATCAGGCACTGGTACAGCTATATAAGAAAAACACAGCCAACCCCATTAGAAAATGGGGAGAAGAGATGAACAGAAACTTTGACAAGGAAGAAATCCGAATGGCCAAAAGGTATATGAAAAAATGCTCATCATCACTAATCATCAGAGAGATGCAAATCAAAAGAACAATGAGATATCACCTCACACCACAGAGACTGGCCCATATCAAAAGGGTAAAAGCAACAAATGCTAGCGTGGATGCGGGGAAAAGGGGACTCTCATACATTGTTGGTGGGAATGTCGACTTGTACACCTTTCTGGAAAACAATATGGACATTCCTCCAAAGACTAGAAATTGAGCTCCCCTTTGACCCAGCCATACCACTCCTGGGAATATACCCTGGGAAGCCAAAAACACACAGCAGAAACACAATCCGCATTTTATTTTCGTAGCAGCACTATTCACAATAGCCAGAACCTGGAAACAACCAGTATGCCCGAGAACTAATGACTGGATAAAGAAACTGTGGTACATCTACACAATGGAATACTATGCAGCTGTTAGGAAAAAATGAAGTTATAAAATTTGCCTATAAATGGATGGACATGGAAAAGATCATGTTGAGTGAAATTAGTCAGAAGGAAAGAGAGAGACATAGAATGACTGCATTTATTTGCATATCATAAATATACCAGGTGATCTTACCAAAAGTGGAAATTACCACAAGCGTGTGGGAGTCAGAGGTTAGGTAAGATAGAGAAGGGAACATGTGTGAATAAATGTCAAAAGGTCTGATACCAACATAGAACTGAGCATTAAATACAGACAAAAAATGCAAATGATGGCTTCTAAGTGTATGTAGTGCAACCCACAATGTGTAGGAGAAGAAAGAGAGAGGAGAGAGAGAGAGGAGATAAAAAAAATACCTGCCATTTAGGCAGGACGTGGGAGGGGGAGGGAATTGGGGACATGGGTGGTGGGTGATGGGCACTGGTGGAGGGCGGGGTGCTGGAACACTGTGTGACCGAAACCTCCAAATGTGAACAACGTTGTAATTGTATATCTCACGGTGGTATAATAAAATGTTTAAAAAAAAAAAAAAAAGTCCTGGAGATAAAGATGACAGTTGTACAACAGGAATATGTTTAACTTCGCTAAATTATATACTTAGAAATGGCTAAATAATCATACTATATATATGCTTATATATGTTATATATTATATATACTTTTTAAAAATGTGTTCCCAAAAATGAAAAAAGAAAAACAATGGAAATTAAAGGCCTCTCCAATGTCATGAGGGAACATGATCTGCTGAACCCAATAAGCAGACATCTCACTGACGTGTTATTCCAAAATACTTCAATGTGCATCTCCTTCCCAAAGTGTGAGCTTTGTCATATTTTCATAAGGTATGAAGAAGCTGAAACAAGCCAAGAATAAATAATTTTAGATGGGTTATGCTTTTTGTATTTTGACATATAAAAGCCTTTTTTGGTTGATATTGGTTGGCTTCCAATAGTTTGAGAGTTGAAACATACAGTTATACAAAAAATTCTTCCCACTTGCCTACCTTTCACAGATTACAGAGGGAATGTGTTATAGACAATAAAATCTAAGGGGGGAAAACTGCCATCGTGTTTCAGTTCTGCCATTAAACCCAACGATGGCGGCCATTGCTGTGTAACAGGAAAAACAACAAGTTTACAGTTCCTCATTTCCCAGGGTAAACAGATTGCTTATTTTAATTTTGAAAATAAAGCGATGGAGGCTATGTAGGTCTGTAAATAAGAGTGTGCATCTCAATTCTCTGCAAATGCTTAAGTGGTTTACATCTGTTTCCTCCCAGTTGTATTTCTCAAACATGAATTTCCATTTTAAAAAGAGTCGTAAAATCACTACTGTTTCTCTGTGGATCTATTAGCAATAAAATAGCCTACAGAGGTTTGCACAGCCATGGAAAATGTACAGTGATAATAGGCTGTCCTGCTGTTACATGGCTTATGCAAACTTTACATTTATCACGGCAGAACCATCTATCCGCAGGGTTGTAGAATGGCAAACAACTGAATAAAAAGACTAAGAGAAGGAAGATGAGACCGAAATCTCTATGTACACATCATTAATCAGGCAAGATGAATTTTCAAACTTGGAAGCATGTTTCCTAAAAAACAACCGAGAGACGGAGCAGAAGAGAGAAATTGGTGGGTCACAAACTCCAAAGCACAACTTTGCATAAAAATTATTCTCTAACGAACAAAAATCATTTGCTCCTCTTGCTGTCATGTTGAGTGTCACTCCTCTTGTATTTTTTTAAGAGTCAAGTGGGGTCATCTGTGGAAAACTTTAAGTCCTGTGCACAACACAATTGTTCTTCCATTGCCCTCACAGGTTCCTCCTCCAACTCCTGGGGGTCTTCCCTAATCCTCCACACCTTGTCCTGGAAGCAGATGGGGTGGCAGACACTATAATCCTACATCCTTGGTGGGCCTGCGGTTCACATTTCTCTAATTGCACTTTGTATCCGACTGAAATGCTCCCAATTACAGATTAGGTATTCCCCTCAACCCCCTCCACACACACCCACTGAAATGAATTCACTGAAAGTCTGGAAGAATGGCAGAAGCAGGTTTCATAATGACCTTCCAACACAGGACGGGGGGCAGGCTGGAGGTGGGCCCAGCCTTTGTCTGCAGTCCCAGGAGTTTCTCAGTCTTCTGAGTCACTTAGTTTCCCTGAAATAGAAAAAAAAATCAATAAAGTATACTAGTGGAATTTAAATTGCTTGGTATCACAGCCTCTTCTATTTAGTAGAGCATTTCTTTTCTTTTTTTTTTACTTTATAAAAGTCCTTTTACTTTGCTGTATTCATGTAATAGAAAGAGGATTTTGAAAACTAATTATTGAGCCCTTCAGAGAGAAGATGGATAGGTCATGTTTCTGTTAATGTAGCCATCCCATGACTACTTGTACTCATCCTGGAGATTTTAGTGCTCCAGGAACAGACTAAGGGGTACAAAAGGAGAGCAGAAAGCATGGGAGAATAAGAGACTAGGGTGTAGTTTACAAACCAAATCGCCCAATAGTTCTTGCTACTCAAACACGGAGGCTCTTAAACAGGGAGAAGTCAGTTTTTTAAAAAATTAATTCATTACATTTAATTCCTGGCAGAATTCCTGGTGAGTGATAGGGGATCGGGGGTAGTTCCTAGTTACATGTGCTGAACTCTCTATACAATTGAATGGGGATAAAAGTCAACTACCCACCACAGTGCAATTATAAATCAGGCAATAAGTCTTTAAGATGTGATGATTTTTTTTATCTTTGTTTGCAGCATATTCACATAACTCCGGATCTGACATTTTCATATTGAGCTGCCCTGTGATCTTCCAGGCAGCAGAGATACGTTCCCTGACCATTGAAGCCAAAAGGTCTTAATTCAAACTCCAGGTGCACAAATCTGTTCTCACCTTGGATGGTTCTCTCCTCTTCTAGTTGCTGCCTTTCCTTTCCTCTCTCCTCACAAGAGCTTCTTGAGGACAGAACGAGGTACTAAACTTCTTAGAGAATATTCCATCAGGCTTGCAAGGTGAGAGTTGTGCCTGCATAGTGATTTTCCCAGCCAGGGGTGGGGTGTGCTAAAGCTGAGAGGGGATGTAAACATTCCTCTCCATCCCATCTCTGAATTTGATGCCTTGGACAGAAACTGGATACTCAGTATGCAACGCTGACTACCACAATCATCTCAGGATTTCCTGAGGAAACAGATGTAGGTTATTGATCTAACTCCTTATTGGTCAACCATATGCTGCATTGACTGCCTGTCTAGAAATAGGAACTTGAGTTCATTAGCCAGACACCCACCTTGAAAAAACATGATTTTAGGTGGAATCATGACCACACCCCTGCCCCATCCTCAGGGGTCTTTGGTAGCTCTTGGAAGGATTCATTTGACCCCTTTCCAACTTTCCCTTTAGGTTCACATTGCTTCTGGATGTCTTTGGTGAACCCTCCTGGAAAATCCTGGCTCTTTGGAACAAATACTTCCAATTATGTCCACGTCCTTCTGTAAACCAATAACACATGGCCAACTGACAGCTGGAGTAATAATAGTAAAAATAGTAACTGCTGTAACTCTTCAGAGCTTTCATGATGCCTAGTACTGCACACCACAACCTGGACTCGACAGCATGTCCATCAGTGTTGGAGGTGGGATTTCAATCCAAGATTTAAATTCTGTGGCAATGCTTCCTCCAATTCCAGCATATCTCTGGCTTCACAGGTTGGCAAAGTGGAAGGAAATCATTGCCTTGCGTCCGACCTTTGGATGTGCCTGGTGGAGACTCCGTGCAGGCAGCGCCCAGTTCCAGCTTCTCTTGAGTCCCTCCCACTCTGCTGCCTCCCACTGTCTCCCCACTTCCCTTCCCACGTCCCCATATCCATCTTTTACACAGCAGGGCAGGGTAATTCGCTGCATGCTAGGCAGTAACTACATAGTAATAACAATAATTCTTGGTACTTAGAGCTCCTCATCCGAGGACGTCACCCAAGCTTAAAGAAATTTAAATATATCTGTTCACAGCAGCGTGTGGGGTAGGATGGGGGGGTGGTGAAGGATCTCATTTTCATGCCTGGAGAGAACTGAGCACAGATAAGGGAAGGCAACATGGGTGTGTCCCTGTACCAGATGGGGAACTGAGGAAAAGTACCAAACGAGAGAAGAGACTTATAAAACACTCACTGTCTCTGTTCTCACGAAGTCCCAGAGCATCGAAGCTCAGGAAGCTCTATGTTTCTCAAAGCCATCTGACTTCAAGGCACTTGCAAGAAAGCACTGGTCACTAGCTGAGACAGTTATGAAATCACCCGCCAATTTCCACATGACCTCTCCAGAAACTGTGCCATGGTGAGCACTGGCCTCTGGCTGGAACTGAGGACTTTGCCCTGCCCTACCTCAGACCTCTGCTCTCCCCATTCCCTCTGCCCATGGGCCGCTTCTTCGTCCCTGCTCCAAGGATGAATTCACCCACAGACTTTCCTAGGCTTGTTCTCAGAAAGCAGAAGCTCATTTTCTACTCCTACCCATTAGCTGTCCCTTTCGTGCTAGGGGTCAACCCCTGGGGCTTGTTTCTCATCTGCCTAGACCTGTAGGACTTGCCACTTCTCACCATTATTCTGAAGTCTTGCCACTCCCCATCTACTTGGGTGCTCCAGGTTGGCGTCACTTAAAGGGGAACACTTACCATGGAAGTCAACTTTACCCATGAGGGACATACTCTTGGATCTTGAATTAAGAGCAAGTCACTGCTCCAGGCTCAGACATAGGGCCTGGAACATTGCTCGGAGCACTCAGTAGAGAGTCAGCTTCTTTGGCATGCACATAGCCACTGGGGCAAAATGACATTGCCATCGGCTCAGAAAATTGTCCCTGCTCTTAAGGAGACTATTGTTTTTTGGGTTATTTGCTTTGTTTGTGAGCCACACCTGAAAGTGCTCAGGGCTCATGCTCAGCTGAGTGCCCTGGGGTTGCTCTCTGTGTTGTTCTGTGCTTGAGGGGCCAAATTAATGCAAGGAATTGAACCTGGTGCAGGCATATGCTCCAGCTCCTTGCCCCCAGCCTGATATCTTACAGGGAAGATAGGATATAAACACACACACACATACATAAAAACACTGTGGCATCTTCATTTTCCAAGTATGCGCCAAATCCTTATTCCAAGCATGCACCAAGCTCTGAGACCAAATGGTAGATCCCACCTCAGACCCGGTCACAGTGAGAAAGTCAGAAGAAAGAAGAGCAATTTAGTCCAGGTAGATGAGAAACATTGCAATGGTAAAATCACTGGAGCTTTTCCCTCTGACTCAAAGCAAATGCATTTGTCAAATACACTATAAATATACATTTGCACTATTTATTACCTCTGCCTATAAAAGAAAATTGTATTAGGTGATTGTGCTGAAAATGTGTCAAAAAATATAATTTGCATCTCTTTTATGTGGGTGCTTTTGTGTGTATTTGCTATATTTCAATTTGCTAATATACATATATATCTCTGTAGAGACATATATAAATGCTGTTTAGTTCTTCTGATCTTTGTTTTTATTTTCTTGGAATAAAAATTTCAATATAATTTGTGATTCTAAAAATATTGCTTTTGAAAAATACGGTATGGATCCTTCGTTCCCTTAATTCCCATAATCCAATACAATAAAACATTTATTAAAAGTATATTAAAGAGAATGTCCTCAAGGATTTGCTTCTTGACAAACTGTCACTGGAGGATTGTACAGAATGCTTTCCGTATTGTCCTGAATTCCACAGAATCCATCTCTCTTCACTTAGGTCTCATGTTATCCCTCACCTCCCAGCTAGGAAGACTAATTTTCTCTCTTAGCTACCCTCCAAACCAGAGGGAACTGGGATTTGGGATATTAGGACTCATGCTTTTCTCTGCAGATGTCACAGATTTTTTAAAAGAGGTATTACATTCTGCATTACTTGATTTTATACCCTCTGAAAACTTCCTATTGGCCAAACAAGCTTTATAGTGACATCTTCTGCTGGTTTGAAAGATGTCATGAGGAAGCAGGTCAACACTCCACTTCGTTCAGCAAAGACAGAATAAAGCTCAATTGGGGAGGGACTGGAGTGGGTAATGCCACATTTGGGTCTGTCAGTAAACGATTAAAGATAAAACACAGGAAACTTCCCACCTCATCCCCACCCCAAGCCAATCTCAAGTGTTCTAATTTGCTGTTAGAAATGTTCTCTGAGCTTATTTCCTCATCTACAAGTCACATACATAGTATTTTCCCAAAATGAGCTAATACTTAGTCCACCATACCTCTTATACCCTTTTGAATTCTGGAACAAGAGAAACCTCCCCTGTTCCCTGGGAATGTGGCCTCAGGGTATGGCTGTGGAGAGAAGATTCTAGAGGCTTGAGTTCATGTGCTGAAGCCCTAATCTCCATGTGGCTGTATTTAGAGGGAGGGCTTTGAGAGGTCATTGCAGTTACTTGGGGTCATACAGGTGGGGTATTACATTCTGAAAGGAATGGAGATCTTAAAAGAAAAGGAAGAAAGATCCCAGTGGGCACATCCTAGAATAGGTCATGTGGGGACAAGGTCATAGGATGGCTATATACTTTTTCTTGGAACAGCCAGAAGTTTAGAGACCAAGATGAGGACCTTCACTAGCAGCAAGCCTCCAGCTGAAAATGCAGCCAGCCTGAGAGACATTCCAACACTCTGTTGGATGCTGAGTACTCAGGGCAGCTGGGGCTGACAGGAGACAGACACCCGAAGTTCTGGCCTTCTAGTCACCTCCTGGGGTCCCTGTGACATAGGCAGGACCTGGAAGTATCTCAGAGTCTGGTTAGAAAGCTTACCAGAGGGATATCTAAGAGTGAGGTGGCAATCTAGAAAGGATCCTAAGTGAAGCCTCCAAGTGTGGGTCAGAGACTGCTGCTAGGTCCCACCCAAGTAGAAGCACCAGGACTGCTCCTGGAAGCCACTTCTGCCCAAGGGCAAGCAGCTCCCCTTGGGACATGGGGCTTCACTCCACAGAGTAGGGTTCAAGAACCTTACATCTGAGGATCTCTGATCTGCCCCTCTGAGATGACCTCAGAGGTTCCCATCACCTTTCACACATCTGAACACACCAGAGCGGGGAAAAGGGGGCTGGAAGGGAGTCTCTGAGAGACCAAAGGTTTTTATCGGCATCTTGGTGGAACTAAAGGAAGTAGAGTCCCACAGGTGAATGTCAACAGGATTGGAAAGTCAACTCTTGTTCCCTCCCAGAGGAGGGCCAGTAACAATCTAAGAAGGAATCTGTACTTTGTCCACACACCTATAATTTAAGATGACTTTGTAAGGGGACCGTGGGGAACTGGCCTGTGCCCCCTGAAAGCTGTGTCTCTTATCCTGACCATAGCCTCAGGAGGAAGGCCCTATTTCATCTTTTAATCCTACATTATTTTGTGGTGCAAGGGATTCAACTCAGGACCTCACACATAAGAGGTAGATTTTTTTATCACAAACGTGTGGGAGTCAGAGGCTAGGTAAGACAGAAAATGGAACAGTGTGCTAACAATTGTGAGGGTACTAATGCCAACCTAGAACTGAGCATTAAATAGAGGCAAAAGGATACACATGACAACCCTTTAATGTATGTTCTGTAATCTATAGTCTGGAGAGGAAGGAAAAGAGAAAGATAGAGAAATGGAAAGAAATAAAGAACCTGCCATGGAGGAGGGCTGGGGGGGAGGGGGAGGGAACCGGGGACGTTGGTGGTGGGAGATGGGCACTGGTGGCGGGATGGGTGCTGCTACACTGTATGACCAAAACCCAAATATGAACTTTTTAATTGTATATCTTTGTAATTGTAAAAATAAAAAAATTAAAAAAAAAGAGGTAGATTTTTTTTTTGTTTTGTTTTTTAAAGTTTCAAAAGGCTTTACTCACACTTGTTGTGATTTACAATCCAGCAATAGGAAAACCCCAGACTTTAGGTTCCTAGCTGTGCCCGCCACGTGTAGGTTTAGAATCCTAGGCCAAGATGGCCGCTACCATGTGCTAAGGCCCAACAGGGAAGAGATAGGAGAGGAGGAGAACAGAGACAGAAAGGAGAAAGAGGGAGAAGGCAAAAAAGCAAAAAGCAAAAAAGGGTGCAGCTTTCGAGATGGGTGCTAGAACACTGTATGACCAAAACCCAAATATGTACTTTGTAATTGTATGTCTCACGGTGGTATAATAAAATACTATTTTTTAAAAAGGGTGCAACTTTTATAACTTTTCAGCCCAGACTGCCCACATCAATGTAAAACTGTTAGGGTCAATCCCCCTCAGGTAACTTCTCTCTTTTTTTTTTTTTTTTTTTTTTGCTTTTTGGGTCACACCCGACAATGGTCAGGGGTTACTCCTGGCTCTGCACTCAGGAACTACTCCTGGCGGTGCTCAGGGGATCACATGGGATGCCGGGGGATCGAACCGGACAGGCACAGGCAAGGCAAATTCCCCACCTGCTGGACTATGGCTCTGGCCCCTCAGGTAACTTCTCTTAGGGCCTCACCTAGCCCCATTGAAATGTTAATATCACCCCAGCCAAGGCTGCAGGTCCTTGGTAGATGGGGGAGGGGCATCTGAGATGAACTGTATCTCAGAATACAAAGGCATGCATCTGTACCAATGGATATTCTACAGCCAGATATATTCTTCCTTCAGACTCTGGGAGGTTACCAGGCTCAAGGTAAAGCAAACAGCCATCTTACTCATGTAGAACACCCCATCTACCCCATAGAACACTGTGTTTTATGGGCCTGGGGTTCCTGTCACTGCCCCCAGACAGAGAAGACTCCAGGTATACAGCGTTCTCCACTGCCCTTTCCCCCCATTCATGGGAGGAGCTGAGAGTGGGAGAGTCCACCTCACTGTGGGATCCAGAGCCAGGAGCTCCCCAGTGTGGCTGAGCCCACACATGAAGAGAACACGCTTCTTATGTAAGATGTTGGAGAGGAAGCAGCTAAAACCCTTCCTGGGAACCAGGGGAATTTTTTTTGAGGGGTGGGGTCACAACTGTCAGTGCTCAGCAACCATATGAAAATGCAGGGGAACAAAACCAGGTTGACTGAGAGCAAGGCAAGAACCTGACCCCCATTTTCTACCCAAAGCGGGCAATTCTATTCCTGGATGTGGGGTGTCACTGGAATAATTTGGGGGAGTGGAAGCAATTAGAGTGATTTTCTGTTTATTTTCTTAAAGATGGTAGACAGGGGAGGCAGACTAAGTAATTTGATTTCTGAAAGGGGTTGGTAAGTCAACAAAATTTAGGACCTGAATTTCCTGAATTTCCCCTCAAGTGGAAGCCAAGGTTTGCTCAGAAAAGTGTGGTTGAGCCAGAATACGTCAGGCCCGTCAGAGGGAAGTAACAGGTGGGACAGGGGCTAAGGGAGAGAGAAGAAGAGAGGGAAGGAGGAAGGGAGAGGGTAAAAAAGAATGGAGAAGAGAGGACAAAGGGGAGGGAGAGGGTAAGTAATCAGTTTGTGTCCACCAGGCTTCAATACCACTCAACAGGAGAGATATTGCTGAAGCCTCTTCAAGGCTTACGAACAGAGGTGCTTCTTCACATTCCTGAAAGCGGGCTGAGAAGTAGACAGGAGCCAGCCGCCCACCATGCTCTGGAAGGCAGCCAGTGTGTCTGCCCTCAGGTGATAGATGGATACACTCAGAAAAGCAACGCTCCGCTGTCTCCTCTAGGACAATCAAAATTGTTCCCTGCATCTACAAGCCAGAGACTTTTCCTTCCAGAACTTGACTGCATGGGGGTGGGGGTAGGGCAGGGAGGGACCAAGCACAGCATAATATCAGAATAAGCTCCACTCTCCCTGTACATTTTCATACCATTTCCTATTTGGGTGCCAGCGAAGAAAAGAACAACTTTAAAAAACAATTAGCAGGACATGTGGTGTTCATTCCTGTCTGGAACGACGCAGCCTCATCTGCCGGCAAATACTCTGAAGTCTTTCATGAAAAATGTTTTAGAACTAATGAGCTATATTTGCATTCCCTGTAGAATGGATTCAGAATTTTTCATCTATGCCGCACCATGAAAAATGGATGTGTTTGGAACAGAAGTCATTTGAACATAAAGCCCAGCCTCAGTGGAAAGACAACCTTCAGAAAAACTTTTCGAGTAACTTAGCTCATTCGCACTTGTTTCCACCAGGGAAGGTCAGGCTTGTGTGAAAGATGGAAATTTCCTGCAAAAACCTAGATGCTGATGAGATTTGTTTTTGCAGATAATCTGCAGCAGTGAAATTTTTCATAATGTCACTGCAAAATAAATTAAAATGTTCATCTTCATATGGCTGGTTCCATTGCATTAAAATAAATGTTGCAAGCTCATTTAATTAGTATAGTTAGGAATGTCTCTTCCCTGCTTCACTGACTCTCCAAATCACAAGTTAATTTGTCAAAATCAGACCATTGTTTTTCCTTCATTCTTCATTACTAGAGACAGCCCCATTTAAATAAATGTTTATGCTACAGAGAGCAGAGCAGTGAACAACCCCAAATATTTTCATAAACCAGTATTGGAAAAGTTTAAAATACAGGGAGCAAGGATGCAATTTTTCCCCCTCCCATGTGGCTATAGGATATTTGACTGGCTGGAATTGTATAAAATTGAACAGTCTGCTGTAACTGATGACTCTCCATCTACAATTGCTCATGTTGGCAGGCCTACATCATCTTGAAAGCAGTTTTCATCTATGTTTTCAAAGACGAACGATGACAAAAGATACCACTTCTATAAATTATCCTCATCAAGTCATTCTCTTCAGGAGCCCTTGGTCAATCAACAAGTCAGTAGTGGGGACTCTGAACTTGAGAGTGGGTATGGGTCTTGGTTTTCACAATCAAATGATTGTGAACAGTTCTCTGTTGTGGGCTCTAAGCAGTGTGGGGGATAGGAGGGAGCAAGAAATAACCAAGCTGCAAGGACTTCCTTCTTTTTTTTTTCTTTTTGGGTCACAGCCGGCAATGCTCAGGGGGCTTCTTCTGGCTCTGCACTCAGGAATTGCTCCTGGTGGTGCTCAGGGGACCATATGGGATGCCTGGAATCAAACCTGGGCCAGCATGGGCCAACTGCATGCAAGGCAAGCGCCCTACCCGCTGGGCCATTCCCAATCCTCCTGATTCTCTAAGAACGATCACAAGTATGGGCACGAGGTAGCCATTGATAAAGCGTCAGTTCTGGCAATGGCAATATGTTGGAGTCAATGACAAAGACCTAGGGAAAAAGGTTCGTATAATTGGCTGAGGTGTTATGTCTGTGGAGGTCTTCTGGGCAGCATCCATCAGTAATGCATGAAAGATCTCATCAGATCATTATCGGCACCTCACGCTAATGAGATGTTGCATTCCTGTGTGTCAGAGACAGCTCCTCTGGAAAAGGACACTGCACTCAGCTTGATGGCTCCCCAGCCAAGAGAAGGTCAGCTTTCTTCCTGGAGGTGTTGTCTTTTGCCTGAATGGAGTGACCCAGCCTCCCTCCTCTGGCAAAGCTAAAATAGAGGTTGGCTTTTTCCTTTCTACGATTAGGGTTTTCTTGCCCTTGTGCCCATAGTCCTCATTTTCCTTTGCTGCTCCTGCTTTGCCTTGCTTTCAAAGGAACATGAGGAAGTGGATGCGACCCTTTAGATCTCTCACTGTGTCTTGACTTAAAGGGGCTTCCACAGTGGCTCTTTGGGTCTCTGATGAGGTCTAATTTGTACAATCAAGATTTCTCCTTTTTCCTTCATTTTGATTTTTCTTTTCGTACGAGTTCTCAGTATCTAATTTGCTTCATCAATAAATCATTTCATCAACAAGAGGACTTAATGACAGCCTTGGTACAAATGTGTCTGCTTGACTTGCAGAAATCAGAGCTCCTGTGAGCTGCCAAAGGCAGGCAGGAAGCAGCGGCAATCCTGGCCTCCTTCATTGACAGTTGGGATTTGCCGCAGAGAGCAGCTGAGCCAACACTGGGTATTCATCCAGTCATTCATACAATCAAAATATGCTGGCAAATTGAAGGAGGAACAGAAGGTGGGAATGCCAATATTCTTTCTTCACAGGAGAGAGCTGGGCCTTCTAAACTGACCAGGCCAGTGCCCAATGCAGCCTCCTGAGTTAACCTCTATGCTGCATGACCCTGTCCACAGTGAGCAACTGACTGAAAACAACTTCTGTGCCCACCAATTGGTTGCCAAGCAACCTTTGTGAAACTGGATAGCAAGTGATACTCATCCAAGACAAGTGAACTGAACAGGGGCAGGGCAAGTATTAGGCTTTGGCAGCAGTCAAAAGGGAAAGAGAGATTGTCCCTTGGCCTCGCTTCTCCTTGGGTCAGCTCATTCTACAGTATCTTTCTTGCAGACTTTTGTGTCAGACTGATGTGCCATTTAGATACAAAGACCAGAATCAGAAGCATGGAAGAGCAGGCTGCAGAGGAGATTTTTCTCAGTTACAAACAAAAGCCGCAGGGATGGAGAGATAGTACAGTGAGTAGGGCACTTGCCTTATACACAACGGACCCAGGTTCAATCCCCAGCATCCATTATGGCACCCTGAGCACTGCCTGCAGTGATTCCTGAGTGTAGACTTAGAAGTAAGCCCCGAGCATTGTGGGATGTGGCCCTCTCAGAACAAACAAACAAAATACAAGTCCCATAATGCCTACCTGGGCCACTGCCCTCAAGGCTGTCAGAGCAAACAGAGGCCCAGAGCTGTTCCTAAGTCTGTCTGCCATCATGGGCTACAGGCAATGTCCAGTAGCAGTCCAGTCAGGTGTGTGTGAGCCCAGAAAACAGAGTGTAGCCATGAGAGAGCATCGCAACTAAAGACATGGGTAAAAACCGTGGCCAGGGACTGAGAGCTCCAATGAGCATGTGAATGAACACTGTAGTCATCTCCTGTGAGCACCACAGTCATGTCATGTGTGTAACTCCAACAAACCCATGCGCAAACACTGCAATTAGATAAGTGCAAACCTTAGTGAGGACCATGCTAGAATATGTGAATATCCCAACAGGATGTGCCACCACACCCCTGGAAGTAGCAAGGCTCAAAATGGGGGGAGCATCGCCTCCAGACGTGTGTGTCTCCCCCCTGCATGCCCATAATTATAACAACAACAACAGTGAAGGGAGAGAGTTACTGAAAAAAGAAACCAGACTGTGAACCTGGAACCAGATAGAAAGCACAGAGCAATCAGTCAACCTAGCCATGCTCTGCAAGGCTTCTACTGGGACTTTAGAAAAATGACACCTTCAGGGGAGGCCTTTTGCGCACATGCAAAATGGTAGTAATATCACTTGATCACTTGATATTTTGTTATTCATCGATTTGCTCAAGCAGGCACCAGTAACATTTCCATTTGACTCTATAATGTGCCAGTGTAGCCCAATGGCATCTGGCTGCTTCAGGAATATGAAGAGCCTCAAACCGTTCATTCAGGCTCTTAATGAAGAAGTCTGACCATCTTGTAGGTGGGCGGTCACATAATCTTTTGACGTCCCCTGAGCTCCAGTTGATAATGGCTCTAGTCCAGTGGATGTCTCCAAATCACATTACATGTCCATGATTTTCGATGCCTTGGCAAACGAGACAGCGTCCCTGACTCTGGAACGTCGATGGAGGTCGGAACTCTGGATTCCTTTTCTTACTTGAGTGAGGCGTGATATTCCAAGCATAGCTCTTTTGATTCCTCTTTAGGAGACCGGGATAGCATTCTCATGCTGCTTTCATAGAGCCCAGGTATCTAAGGCGTATGTTAATGCAGGGAGAATGGTGGATTTGAAGAGATGTGCCCAGAGCTGGAGGTCTTTGTCCTTTTAACTATTTCTTCGATGCTCTTGAAGGCATTCCATGCTGCTCTCTTTCTCCTGCACAGGTCAGGTTTTAGGTCGTTCATCATGTTGACTTCTCTACCTAGGTACACATAACTGCTGCATTCAGCAGTAGTATCAGGAGTAATAATTTTGCATGGTGCCTATAAAAATAAAATGAGGGGCCTGAGCGATAGCACAGTGGGCAGCACATTTGCCTTGAATGCAGTCAATCCTGGTTCAGTCCCTGGCATCCCATATGGTCCCCCAAGCATAGCCAAGAGTAATTTCTGAGTGCAGAACTAGGAGTAATCTCTGGGCATCACCGGGGTGTGACCACCAAAAATAATAAAATAAATAAAATGAGACACTGAGTAAAAGTGACTGGCAGCATGTAGCATTGTTTGACCAATATTGGTTCTCTGTTGGGAGGTTAGCAAGACTAAGGTAGCAGAGGGTGAGCTGATACATCGGAAGAAGTATGGGGTAGATATCATTGGGGAAAAGTTACTTTTTAATGCCATCAATTTCTCAGTCTGACCAGTCCTCAGGTGGGAAGCAGCTTGAGACCCAACCACAGCACAAGCATTTCTAGTTTACATGGTTTAAAGAATCCTAGGATTTCCACCCCCCATTGGATGTACTTAGTGACCATTTTGTTAAAACTCATTTACAACTTCTAGAAGAATAGATGGTCTTCCAAAGTCATACCAGTTACTATCTTACTTCCCTTCAAAGTAAGAAAATAGTGGGCCACTTCTGATTCAGCTTTGCTGGATCAGGAGCACCACTCAAGGCCAATTGAGACATGGGTTGATGGTGAAAAAATAAATCTTATTTATTCAGGTGTCAGCAACCTGAGAAGATGGAGAACTCCCTGCCCATCACTGTATCACTGTATCACTGTCTTCCCGTTCGTCATCGAGTTGCTCGAGTGGGCACCAGTAACATGCCCATATGTCCTGTCTCATGCAAGTAGAGCCCAAGGGCACCTGCTTGCTCCAGGAACATAAAGAGCCTCAAACATTCCATCAGGTCATGGGAATGAGGTCTATAATTGTTACTGGTATTTGGCATATCAAATACGACACAGGTAGCTTGCCAGGCTCTGCCGTGTGGGTAGCATACTCATCTCTAAATCCAGCATTTATTGATGAACCAAACGGAGACAAGCGGCCATGTGAGCCGGGCTGTGATAAGCTGGTCTGCTGCTGGAGTTCTGACGAGGAGGAAGTCCGGATGTGCCCATAAAAAAAAAGTTAATCCTCTTCTCTGCTTGAGGAAGGAATTTCTATAGAGTTGCTTGGAAAATAAATTAGAAGACAGGAAAAATTCCATCTGGAGATCTTCAAGGCTGGAGTCAGTAAACCATGGACCCTAGCGGTTGTGGACTGTTCCTTGTAACATGGTCAAACCATGGTCCTTCTCCAAGATCTGCATAATAACCTTTAGGAACCTTCCCAGAGTGCCTGTTCTTGACTTTTCTCCAAAGAAGAGAGAGCCCCTGGGTATGACAAGACCCAGGGGGTCTTCAGGGTTCTGCTGTTGCCCCTTCTCCATCCATAACTGAATCTAGTTCAACAATAGCATGTGAATGTCTCTGAGAATTGGGAGGCAGGACAAAACCCAAGAGAGAGTGAGAGATGACAAAAAACACTGTGAGGAACAGGATGGAGTCTCAATACGCACCCACTCAATATAAGGTTGCCGAGATCTCCACCCACTCCAGGTTTGACAATTTTCTCTTTTCTTAATGCTCTAAAGTTTGTTTTTGTTTTGGGGACACACCAGGCAGTACTAAGGGCTTTCTCCTTGCTCTGTGCTCAGGAACCATTCCTGAAGGGGCTCAAAGTAAACTGTGTTCAAGGCAAGTGCTTACCCACTGTCTTAACTCTCTGGCCTCTTTTTACTTATTCGTTTTTAATAAGTGCCACCTCAGCTATGACTTGGAATGGGAGAAGGGGCTACTTTCATCAGGGGTCTGGTATACTGGAGATCAGGAACCTCTCTGGGTACTGGGGAAGTAGCTTGCAGTGGCAGGGATGGAACTCAGGGTACATCTACCTTCTTAAGTTATCTTCCTGACCTCCATCTTTCTTCTTTTAAGATAGGATGCTCAAAAGCAAATGAAGTTCACCAAAGGCTTCTGACTATGGCAGGAAGAAAAACAATGACCTTTATATTCTGGACGGGTCTGTTGCAGCCACAGACCTTCCTGTCAACTAAAATCTCCAGGATCTTTTTTCACCTGTGTGGATGTTAGTCAGCTTCCATCATCTTGTAGGTGTGTCCTTGGCTATTTATCCTGATAACAACATAACCTCAAGCTGATCACCTTAAATCCAATAAATTTAGGGCCATCACTTCAGACTGTCAAGATCTTTTTGCATCATAATTCTGTCCTCTGGTGGATTCATTTTTCTTCCCAGTTCAGTGTAAGTGTATTATTCTGCCTGCCATCTCTCTCTCTCTCTCTCTCTCTCTCTCTCTCTCTCTCTCTCTCTCTCTCTCTCTCTCTCGCTCTCTCGCTCTCTCTCTCTCCCTCAAGAATAACATGGTAGACTTTGTCAAAAGGTTTGCTGAATTCAACACACTCATTTCTAGGAGCAAGCTGTTATGTTGGCACACTGGCTCACAGCTACATTGCCTCAAATGCCAACGTCCCCTGAGGAGTAAAGACCACTCAAACACAGTGAGACTCACTAGAAGGTCAGTGAATCTAACTAACAATGTAATTAGGATAACAATGTATTTCTGATGACTAATCGGGAACAGAACCTAGGAAAGGAACTGCCAAGCCTGAATGTTTGTATCCTCCTACTGTTCTTAGGTTGAAAACTAATCTCCAGTGTGATAACATTTGAGGGGTTGGGGGGGTGTTGGAGGGCTGATTAAGTCACATGAGAAGAGTCCTTATAATGGGATTCATCCCCTTAGAGAAAGGAATCTAGAAATTTCCCTCCTCCTTTCTGCCAGGTGAAGACTCTGAAAGATGATCATTCCTCCAGGAAGTAGGCAAAGAATCTTCTTTCTCTACATACAGTCAAGTGATTCCTTTAGCTTGAGCTTCCCAGAGTATGAGAAATAAAAACTTTGCTGTTTATATACTCTGTTGTTTGTAGTCTATGATATTTGGGTAATAACAACTCCAATTGACTAAGTCCCTTAAGAGAACAGAGAAGAGAAAAAGAAAGAAAAAATCCAAAGTGGAGAGAATTGAACAAACTTGGTTTACTTCACATTTTCTATGCTCAAAAATTAAGCAATGGAATCAGTGACCAACTAAAGTAAACTTAAGCTCTTTATCCAAAATTCAGTATTATCAGAAGTAAAAATGGGTGTTGTGTTTTTGCCTTCTGTAGATAAGCTGAATCTTTGCTGCTTGATATTTGAAGATTATCTATCATGTAAATCTTGTTATATGGCCACATAATTTGCTTTTTATCATTTTTTTACATGGAATGATTAAGAAACAGAATACATATGGTATGCCTCCATTTACACAAAGCTCAAATTAAACAAAACCTAGGAGGGGTTAGAAGTCAGGAGAGTAATTACTATTGGAATGATGGGTGGGAGAGTTTCTAAGGGACTGCTTACATTATATATATATACATATATATACATATATACATATATATACATATATATACATATATACATATATATAGGTGTAGGTATTCACTTTGGGCATCTTTGCCAAGCCATACACTGCATAATTCTTTATAGTCATGAGCAAAAGTACATTTGCAATGATCAGAATGTCTTTGAAAAAATCTTTTCTTTTCTTCTTACTCATTTCAAAGTAATACAAATTTAATTTGAACTGAGTTCAAGAACGCATAATTTAATTTAGTCATCAAACTCATTTTATGAGTGCCTGCTAGATACAAAACATTGTGTTGGAATTTTGGAGACAAAATAAAAAAGAAACAGCTGTTAGCCCTAAAAAGCCAAGCAATGGACAGATAGATATGTACAGATAATGCTGCATCCCAAGTGAAAATACCCTGGATCCTGTGGAAAGGTCAGTAATTAGACTTCATGGAAAGTCACTTGAACAGTATTCCATATATTCAGTTGGGGCTGAAAAAAAATATATATGTGTATATATGTATGTATATATATATATATATATATATATTTAATTTTTATTATACCACCGTGAGACATACAATTACAAAGGTGTTCATAATTGGTTCTCGGTAATACAGTATTCCAGCACCCATCCCTCCACCAGTGCCCCATTCCCACCACCAATGTACCCCACACCCTCCCATCCACTCCCAGGCTGCCTCAATAGCAGGCACCCCTTCCTCTCTCTCTCTCTCTCTCCCTCTCTCTCTCTGCATCTCTCTCTCTCTTGCATCTCTCTCCCTCTTCTTTTACATTGCGGCTTGGGCTGAATATATTTTTATTTAGTGAATGGCTTGTTGTTTTGTTATTCTACTCATATAATGAAGAGTTAAAGTCTTCAGTGTCTGTATTCCTCCAAACCTCTCTTAACAGGTGGTGCTGGGAAAATTAGACTGCTAAACATGCTAAAAAATGAACTCATACCTCTATCTAACCCCATGCACAAGGGTCAGATCAAAATGAATGAAAGACCTCAATATCAGACCTGAATCCTTAGGATACATGGAAGAATATGTAGACAAAAATCCTCCACAACACTGACAATAAGCAATGTCATCTTCAAACATGAAACCACTGACCAAGCACATGGAAGTGAAGATAAGTAAAAGTTACTACATTAAACTAAGAAGTTTCTGTACCTCAAAAGAAATGGTGAGCAAGATACAAAGACAGTCCACAGATTGGGAAATAATAGTTACCCAATGCCCATCTGATAAGGAGTTAACATCCAAGATATATAAGGCATTAGTAGAACTTCACAGAGAAAAAAATCCAACCCCTATTCAAAAATGGGGAGAAGAAATGAACAGAAACTTCCTCAAAGAAGAAATTCAATGGCCAAAAGGCATCTGATAAAATGCTCTTCATTATTAATCATCAGGGAGAAGCAAATAAAAACAACAATGAGATATCATCTTATACAACAGAGACTGGCACACATCCAAAAGAACAAGAATTGCGCTAGTGCGAACGTGGGGGAGAAAGGGACTCTCATTCATTGTTGGTGGAAATACCGACTGGTTCAGACTTTTTGGAAAACATTACAGACATTCCTTCAAAATCTAGAAATTGAGCTCCCATTTGACCCAGTAATACCACTTCTGGGAATACCTTGGGGGACCCAAAAAACACAGCAGAAACACCATCTGCACTTCTATGTTCATAGCAGCACTACTCACAATAGCCAGAATCTGGAAACAACCCAAGTGCCCAAGAACAGGTGACTGGATGAAGAAACTGTGGTACATCTACACAATGGAATACTATGCTACTGTTACAAAAAAATGAAGTTATGAAACTTGCCTATAAATGGATGGACATGGAGGGATCATGTTGAGTGAAATTAGCCAGAATGAAAAGACAGATATAGTATGACTACATTCATTTGTGGGATATAAAAAGTATGCTTCTAACATCCAAGCCTGGCAAAACATGGATCAGGAGGTCCTGTCAGTAGGTGGAATCTACCATAAGTGTGTGGGAGTCAGAAATTAAGTAAGACAGAGAACAGACATTGTGCTAATAATTGTTGGAAATGGTAATTTCAGTCTAGAACTGAGCATTGAATGTAGGCAAAGGGATATACATGATAACCCCTCATTTATGTGCTGCACACAATGTATGAGGAGGAGAGAGAGAGGAGAGAGAGAGAAAGAGAGAGAGAAAAAGAGAAAAAGAGAAAAGAGAGAGCAAGAGAGAGAGAGAGAGAGACAGAGAGAGAAGAGGCAAAGTGCTTGCCATAGAGAGCAGGCCGGTGGGGGTGGGAGAGGAATCAGGGGACATGGGTGGTGGGAAATATGCAATAGTGGAGGGATGGGTGCTGGAACACTATATGACTGAAACCCAATCATGAACAGTTTTGTAATTGTTTATCTCACGGCATAATAATAAAATTAGGGGCGGAGTGATAGCCCAGCGGGTAGAGCGTTTGCCTTGCAGCGGCCGGCCCATGCCAACCCAGGTTCGATCCCCGGCATCCCATATGGTCCCCCAAGCACCGCCAGTAGTAATTCCTGAGTGCAGAGCCAGGAGTAGGCCCTGAGCATTGCCGGGTGTGACCCCCCCAAAAAAAAAGCAAAAAAAAATGTTAAAAATAAATTTTAAAAAGTAGTATGAGAATATTATCTTTAAGGCCAGGGAAAACAGGGCCAGGAGAATGTGTCAATGTTTGGAATCTAGCACATGTGTGTGTGGGGGGGGGGGGGAGGTAGGTGTGGATGGTAGGTATGATAGAAAAGGAACCAATTTGACTATAATAGTAATAGTGGCACTAGTCTGGAACTGAGTATTGAAAATAGGTAAAGGGATATACTTGATAACCCTTCAGTGTCTGTATTGCAAGTAACAATGCACAAAAGGATAGAAAGAGAGAGAGAGAAAGTATCTGCTATAGAGGCAGGTTGTGTGTGTATGTGGGGGGGACACACACTAGTATTATAAAATGTGTACTGTTGGAACACTCTATGACTGAAACCCATTCCTGAACAGCTTTGTAATGGTTTCAATATAACCATTACGATGATTCAATTAAAAAATAACTATTTTTTCTGTTAAAAATATAGTGATTCAATGAAAAAGAGAGGGAAAGTCTCTTTCCTCCAATTTTGGGGTCAAGTCTGTAAGATATTAATATAAAATCAATAAGAGATTGAGTTTATTATCACCGACAATAAAAATAACTTATACTTTATCACATTTTCTTTCTAAGATCTAACTTTTTAAATGATTCCAAACAGAAGAGATGTAAGGAGAAGTAATCCAGGGCAACTTTTGAACATAAGTTGCAGTTTTTAAAATTAAAATAATAATAAGAAGAAAAAAAAACAGACAACCGTTCATCAACTGATGAATGACTACACAAAACACAGGTTATCCATATCCAAACAGTCACCCTGAGTGAGCGATATAGACCACAATACAAATAAACCTTACAAACACAGCAAATAAAAGAAGACAGTCACAAGAGGCCACATGTGATACGGTTTCATACAGGTCTAGACTCTGCAAATCAATAGAGACAGAAAGGAGATTGTGGTAGTGGAGGTCTGGGGGACGAAAGGAGTGGTGAGTGACAGGTGTGGGGGTTCTTTCTCAGGTGAATGCAAATGTTCTGGGATGAGATGCTGGTGATGGTCGCACATCTCTGTGACAGTACTAAAAATCACTGAACTGGACACATTCAAATGATGAATTTTATGGTACGTGAATACCATAAAATCTCAATAAAAAATATAAGGCCATTTTCAAACATATAGATGAAAATTTTAGATCATAAAAGTGTTTTAACTGAGAAATTCTCAATACAATTTTATGAGGCCCCTAATAAATGAATACCATACAATGTACACAGGAAGATGGGAACTTATAAAGAACAAAATGTGGGAAACAGGCTTTCCCTTTTGTGGAAATTAAATCAGGACCTAAAAGTAAACCCAAGGCACAGAGCTCAGAAGGGATCAGGCTTGTGCTGTCATTGCTATGGTGAACTCCCAGTCAGGATTCATTCCACACTGGGTTACCCGCATCAGTGAATAGTTTATGAGCATCTGTGTTTCCTAATCTGATTGATAACAACAACAACAACAACAATAACAACAACAACAAAACACTTCCAGTTTACCTAGATGCTAAGCAGTTCTTTCCCTGATCCAGCTGGTAGGAACTAGAGAAACATTTGTGGAAAACCAGACTTTATAGGTAAGATGAGCTTGCCACAAAGAGGAAGAAAAAAGATTCCAAGCAGCTTCAGAAAAACCCAAGCAGCAAAAGACTGTGTGTAGGAAACTCAGGCCGGCCCTCAGCAATAAATACATTTATTGCCTGGACAGTAAAAAGTACTGGAGAGTTTAAAATAAATTCAGAGTTATTTAAACTTAATTTATGACCAGGAAAATAAACCCTCTCTTCCACCATTAATGTTTTTTATCTGGGCCATCAAATGTCACACACTACTGATTTTGGATGTAAGGTCACTGGAAACAACATATCAGAGGTGTCAGCACCACAAATCAAGCGAAATTCCCTTAAAAATAAAAACGTCAGGAGTAAAATAATAGGCAATAGTTATTTCATGCTATGAAAGACTTGTAATATATCAAAGGGTTCACCTTTTTCCACCTTTATGATGTATCACTTTGAGCACTAAATATACTTCTGCTTAACAGATAAAGGAAACTAGCATCCAAATGCCAATGATAATAAGAATAATGACATACAATGCAATTATTTGGAGACACATAAACAGTGGAAGGCAGACCAACGAATATATCAAAAAGACAAACAGTGACCCTGCATATATGGAAACCTGCTTTCTAGCACATCAGTGGCTTTAGGGATCAGCATTAAAGGTCACCTGAAATGGTGTCTTTGAAACCAGAATGCAAATTACATGGAGTTTTGGCATGGAAGGGATGAAAAGGAATGTCTTTGGATTACGAAGCTTATGTAGTTCTACATGGGGGTACAAATCCAGAAGCAAGCCTATGGGCTTTTACTGAATAAAACAGAGGAGAATGCCCACCTGCAGGGAGGAGATGAAAGATAGAGAAGATCAGGAGCAGACGGCTTCTTTATGAGCCTGACGTTAAACAAGTGACAGGCAGTGGCATCTGCCATAACGCATTGTTGCTAAATGCATTAAATCCTGGCAGGGTAAATTCACCCAGGATTATATTTTATGCAAAAGCATCTGACTAAAAGGGTTATCAAAGTCTCAAGTAAAAATGACTTTGCTTCATCCTTGTGCCATATCTTACCGCAAATTTCTAGGACTTTAAAGGTAGAAATCTTGCTTCTGGATTCAAGGACTCATAATCCAGTGGATGAAATGACTCCAGGGAAGGATAAAGGAGGAAGGAGTCATTCGCATAGAAGCACATATTTTGCCCAAGATGGTAGTGAGCAGTTAGGAAAAAGCCATAATACTTTCCCTTAAGCTTCTTAAAGCCGTTTTATCATTCAGAGTGAGGACAGGGAGGGGAAGAAGTCATATTTGCCAATCAGCAGGCGAGCTGAGGCTGAAAGAGGGCCAGTACCACTGCTTTTAAAGATTTCCACCAGGATTAGTGCATTTTGGAAGGCTGACTCCATCTGGGGTATTCTTGGTTCTGGAGGTAGTCAGATTGCAGCACTGAACTTGTACAGACAAGATCTGAAATTCAACTCTATGTGATAGTCAAAGAAACTGAAGTCCAGCTTTAGGAGAGGAGTTCTGGGGGACAGAACCCACTTGGGGGCCTGAACTGTGGTCTTACTTTGGTCAGGTCATGGAGTGTATCACTGTATTACTGTCTTCCCTTTCATCATCAATTGGCTCGAGCGGGCACCAGTAACATCTCCATATGTCCTGTCTCATGCTAGTAGAGCCCAAGGGCATCTGCTTACTCCAGCAACATAAAGAGCCTCAAACCATTCCATCAGGTCATGGGAATGAGGTCTATAATTGTTACTGGTATTTGGCATATCAAATATGATATGGGTAGCTTGCCAGGCTCTGCCGTGCAGGTGGCATACTCTTCAAGTTCACTTTTTTTTGCTTTTTGGGTCACGCCACCGGCAATGCTCAGGGGTTACTCCTGGCTCTGCACTCAGGAATTACTCCCTGACGGTGCTCGGGGACCATATGGGATACAGGGGATCGAACCCAGGTTGGCCGCATGCAAGGCAAACGCCCTCCCCACTGTGCTATCACTCCGGCCCCAAGTTCACATTTAGCCCCAACTCACTCAGCCCTTTCCACCTGCTTCCTCCAACTGATTTTTGAACTGCCCAGATCAAACAGCACAGAGGTACATCACCAAAAACTGTCTTGTGTGTGAAGCTGGGAGACTTCCACTTTAACTGGGAGACTGGCACCCTGATTGATGGCCAATCTGTTTGACTTGCTATTTGCAAGATCCTAGCAAGTCACTGAGTTTTTTGCTTGAAACTATTTGATATAGGTTACTCTCAATGTTTCAGAATACCTCTAAAATTTTTGACTGTCTTGGGAGGAGTAAACTAGGATATCCCTGTTTAGACTAGCACTTTAAAAACGAACAGACTATTTGGCCACAGAGATAGCATAGGGATTAAGTTACTTGCCTCGCTTGCGGCAGATCACAACTCCATCCCCAGCGCCTGGTTCTCCAAGCACCACAGGGATATGCTTTCATTACAGAACCTGGAGTATCACCCAATTACTCAAGGGTTGTTACCAACCCCTCCCTTATAATCCCCCACCTCAAAATAACTAGAAACAACATTATCACCACAGGGATGTGGTGATAATACTTCTCTTTCTACTGGGGAAACTGATGTTTGTTCAGACTCAGAAAAACATGAAGAGTTCTCCAACAATATAAAAACAGAATATGAGACCCACTTTGGGGCATTTATCACCCCCCAAAAAATCACTCATTTGAAAAGACATATGCACATCTATGTTCACTGTAGCCTGTAGCACTCAGAACAGTAGTCAGACTAAGGAAACAACACAAGTGTCCAATGCAGACAGACACAGAAGTTGTTGCATATATGCACAATGGGATACTGTGCGGCTGGAAGCAAAGATGAAATCATGCAATTCACTGAAACTTGGATGGAACTGAAAGGCATCATGTTAAACCAAATAAGCCAGAGGAAGGAGGACAAATACCAGATGATCTTAGACTACAAAAGTCAATGTAAGTAGTAGTGGCAGGAAAAAGAAGAGGGACAAGAGGTGAAATGGGGACAATGTGGAAGTTCTTTGGCATTTTTCAGGTGTTAAAGTTTATGGCACTTTATCAATGGCATAAACTTTAACACTATTTTACCATATTATCTAAAATTTTTAAAATTAATAAAAATTCAGACATCTAAGCTTCAAGCCCAACTCTGCCATGTGCTAGCAATAGACCACTATACAAAATGCAAAAGCATTTCTAAGCTCTGTTTTCCTTAGCCAATGAACAAGGGTAATCATTGCAATTCTTACCTGGTATGGGCTTGTAAATGGGGTGACATGGAAATCTGTCATTAAGTTGCCTAGTCACATGATGGAGGGGTCCCTGGTCACTGCAGAGTTTGATTTAGAGAAGGACTAGAGAGGCTGGAGCCTCAGTGTCAGTCTGTACCCTATTTATTTGTGGATTTGGCTTGTTAAAGACAAATGACACTTAGGCAGAACCTATGGGCATTGAATAAATTATGTATGCATCCGATTAAATTGTTTGATTATAGGACTCAATCCTGCCTAACTCCTGAGTTTTTAGTCTGGTGTATAGAAATTTTGATGAGCACTTTTTAACCACTTCTCTATATTTTATTTTGGAGAACCACCAAGAAAATTCAGGTGCCTCTGAACCACATGGCAAAGGGATGTTCACAGATACGCAAGGCCTTATACAGAAGAAAAATAAATCAAAGCCAAACAGGTTTGGAGAAACCATCAGTTCTAAAAAAACGCTTATTGAAGAATCCGTTTTTGAACTGATTGGACCTTTAAAACTCTAGAGTGAAAGATATTTAAGATCAAATGTAATGATACAGCACTTTTATTCATTTCCCTGACTGTCCCTTCCTTCAGGCATATGCAATTTCACTCAAAAGTAATTGCTAACCCCGCCTCATCCTATTACTTGTAAATTCAATATAATTAGAGACATATTCAGTTCATTACTAGCTTGAATTTTTTGCCCAGCTTTTTTTTCAGCCTGTTTCCTTCTCAAAACCCTTTATTAAAAACTTGTTTTAGTGTCACATTCTTTAACGGAAAATAGTAACTCCCAAGTACATTTTATAGGTATCACTCAAAATACTGGACCCAATGCCAGAAACTAATAAACTCAAATCACAAGACTTACATCAGAAGACTGCCATAAACTGCTGCCGAACTGCCTGGGCATGTTTGACCTGAAAATTGAAATTCGTGTGCTCTAATGCATAGTTTCACTGGAGAAATTGTCACCAGGTCTTGCAATTTAAAAAATCGTGTTCTTATTCCATTGACTGTAATGCAATTTAGCCCCTAAATATCCTTTTCCTCTGAAAAATTTCAAACACTTTCTCGTCATATTTCCTTGCAGGGACAGCCTAGCAGGCTGGCATTTATTAGACCTGCTTTATGGAGTGAGATGCTTGGGTAGGCAATGGGTTTCAGGCCAGGTCTTTGATCTGACTGCTTCAAGGAGATCATTTAGTGGAGAAGGAATTTCAGGGAACAACTTCCTGATGAGAAAATGAGTCTTCCTTGACACTGGAAAACCTAGAGATGGGCTCTCGCTTCCTGGCCTGGGTATTAAATGGTGTGTATGGTTGAAAATTTGAGCAAATGAGCCCACTAGGTACACATGAGCATAATGCTGATAATTTTTCAGAGAGCTTCTCAGAGAGCAGAGAAGCAAAATGGGCAAAGTCTTCTGAAACCAAGAGTCAAGAGCAGGAGGCCAATCTCATGGAGAAGAAACGTCCATGGAACTAACAGAGGGAGTTGCCTCCAAGTCACCTTGTTACTTGGTGAGCTGCATACCTGCCAGGTGAGGAGAGCACAGATGCCATCACAGACTGATCCTGGTGCTATTTCTTGTCTGCTTTTATTGCAAATAGTTCATTCAGAGAATAGTAGAAAAGAAAACTACTCATACTGAATTAAAGCATGAACTTTTACCTACTACAATCTGAAAGGTATTTTTCTGATTGATTGACTATGTCCAGTCCACAGCAGGTGAACTGAGGGGTTCAGCAAATCAGGCCTTTAGGCCCATAGCATTTAAACATTGAGGTAGGAGAGGAGATAAAGAAATTGAGACAGAAATGTGTGTCTAACACTTTACTCTTCATTTTCAGTCAAGACAGCTAATAGTTATCTTAATTTCAAAGGGAAGGGAAAAATAGAGTCACATGAAAACTTTTCAGTTTCAAGATTCAAGTCTTTGGGGGACTAACAATATAATAGTACTGACATAGTACAGTGGTAGGGTGCTTACCTTACATGCTTCTGACCCTGTTTCAATCCCCCGGCATCCCATATGGACCCCCAAGTTTGCCAGGAGTGATCCCTGAGTGTAGAAATAGGAGTAAGCCCTGAGCACCACTGAGTGTGGCCCCCATAAACAAAACAAGACAAAAAAATTCAAGGCTTTTACTAAACAAAAAGGGTAAGGGTCCATCAAGAAGAAAAATATAGTTCTCCCTTATGAGTTCCATGAGGTAGGGGACCCCATGATGTATTCTGACATAAAGAGTGCATTTAGTTTTTCATAATAAAAACTCTTTCATTAGTATTCAACTACTTCTGATACCTCTCACCTCATGGGCATGCAAAAGTAGAATGTGGTTAGTAATTATTCTATGTGACCAGAATCATTAGATAGACTTATATAACTTCAGTGTACTTGCACTTCTGCAAGCTAATCTGTTTCATTTGCAAAACAAGTGCAATAACTGGACAACCCAGTTCTACTTATTCTTTGAAAATGACCTCGTTTACATTAGCACAAAAAGGAAAAGCTTGGGTAAACATGTAGCAATATATTTATAAGATCTACGTGAAGACAACTCCAAAATTCTGAAGAAATCAAAGCAAGTCTAAATAAATGGCAAGATAGTTTATATTCATATATAGAAAGACTCTATATTACTAAGGGGTGAATTCTTCCCAACTTGCTATATCAGCCAAACTCAATACACGAAATCTCACTACTTTGGCAATCACTGTCTTCCCGTTCACATCCATTTGCTCGAGTGGCGCCAGTAACATCTCCATATGACCTGTCTCATGCAAGTAGAGCCCAAGGGCACCTGCTTGCTCCAGAAACATAAAGAGCCACAACCCATTCCATCAGGTCATGGGAATGAGGTCTATAATTGTTACTGGTATTTGGCATATCAAATACAACACGGGTAGCTTGCCAGGCTTACACAACTATCACTGTATCACTGTCTTCCCGTTCATCATCGATTGGCTCAAGCGGGCACCAGTAACATCTCCATATGTCCTGTCTCGTGCTAGTAGAGCCCAAAGGGCACCTGTATGCTCAAGGAACATAAAGAGCCTTAAACCATTCCATCAGGTCATGGGAATGAGGTCTAAAAATTGTTACTGATATTTGGCATGATACACACACTATATGGAGATGTTTTTAAGTTCCAGAATAAACATGTTATCACAGGGAACAAATTAGGAGAATTGACACCTCCTGACCTCAAGATTTACTATAATAATTAAAACAATGTGATATTAATTTGCAAAAAAGTACAGACAAATAGATGAACAGAACAGAGTATGAAAACTCAGATAAATACAATCAACCTATTCTTGACAAAGACTCAAAAGCATTTAAATAGAGGATGAATGACCTTCCCAACAAAGGCACTATATGTAATACAATTTAAACACTGACCTAACATTTTACCAAAAAATTAATTCAAGTGGATCATAAACCTAAAATAAAAAAACAAAACTATAAAACTTCTAGAAGAAAATATAGGCAACCTTGGTTTTAACAATGAGTTTTTAGATATTATACCAAAGCCATGCTCCATGAAAGAAATGCTTAGTAAGTTAAATTTTATTAAAATTAAAAAACTCCTGCTCTGTGAAAGATACCAAAAGAGAATGAAATGGAAAAGTACAGACTGGGATAAATTCTTTGCAAAAGCATACTGAATAAAGGACTTCTATTAATATATATATAAATAACACTTCAATCTCAATCTTAATAAAAATAACCACCAAATTAGAAAGTAGGAAAAAGATCTAAGTAAAAGACTCAATCAAAGAAGATATAAAGATGGAAAATAAGTATAGAAATAGATGTTCAAGTCATGTACCTTTGGGCAATTACAAGTTAAAAATAATAAAGGAGAGGCCCTACAGAAAGTACAGTTACTTGCCTTGCACACGGCTAACCCCAGTTCAATCTCTGGCACTCTATATGATTCTCCAAAAGGCATCACTCCTGAGCAGAGTCAGGTGTAACCCCTGACACTCTTTGGTGTGGCCCAACAATAACCTCAAACCTTTCCATGCTGCCCAAAAAAAAAAAAAACCAACAATGAAATAGTACCTAGTAACTTGAGCTTTAAAAATCAAAATCTAAAACAACATCAAATGCTGGGAAGGGTGTGAACAGAAACATTCATTCATTGTGGGTGGTAATACAGTTGTTTTGAAAGACAGTTTGGCAGTGCCTTGCAAAACTGAACATATATATCAAGCAATCCAGCTGTGATACTTTGGTATCTATTCAAATGAAATAAAAATATGTGTCCACACAAAAACCTGAACATAGATGTTAATAGCAGCTTTATGACTGCCCAAAGTTGAAAGAAATTAAGATATCTTTTATTTACCTTTCATACCACAAGCTATGTTTCATCTGTATGATAGAATACGTTTCACCAATTATTTTAAATTAGCTATAAAGTCGTGAAAAAACATGGAACAAATGTAAATACATATTGTTACATGCTAGAAGCCAGTCTGAAAGGCTACACACTTGTGAGTTTATTTAATAATAGTATATCTCATAAATGTAGATGTACTGTCGATTTATGACATTGTGAAAAAGATAAAACTGTAAAAATATATTTTTTTAATAAAGCAGGCTTGAGAGAAGTTGGGGGAATTAGAGGGGGAAACAGGGGACATTGGTGCTGGGAAATGTACACTGGTGGAAAGATGGGTACTGGGCCCCAATGATGAATAGCTTGGTAATGGTCTATCTCACAGTGATTCAATTAAAAATTTTTAAATAACTAAGTAAAATGTTTTTAAATTAAAAGTTTTTTTAAATGTGGTTTCCAGAGATTTAAGGGTCAAAAGAAGGAGTAACTAGGTAAAACACAGAAAATATTTAGGGCAGTGAAACTATTCTGTGATACTGTAAAAGTGGATACAAGACTATGTATTTGTCAAAGCCCAAGAAAGCACAGCACAAGGAGTCAATCTCAATGTAAACTAAGTCCACTGTCAATAATGTGCTTATATTGGCTTAGCAACTGGGAAAAAAGTACCACTGTAAATGTAAATATAAGGGAAATTTGTACAAGGGAAGATAGGATGTAAGGAAGTATTTTTGTACTTTCTTCTCAATGTTGCTGTAAATTTATAACTTCTAAAAATAGTCTTTTTAAAAAAATACTGTTGTCATTTTCCTTAATTTGCACAAAAAACAGTTTATCGTGTCTTATCCTACAGATATGGGTCAGATATTAGCCTTTAATAAGGGTTGCACAATGCACAACAATTTTTAAATAGCCAGTGTATATAGTCACCCTTAATTTACAGATGAGAAAATTGAGTTTATAAAGAAAGAATCATAAGGGAATTGGGATGTGACTCAGTGGTAGAGCACATGCCTTGTGTGCAAGGCCATGGGTGCAATGGCCAACACACATAAAAAACACAAACAAGACTTCAGCAATATGGCAGTGGTTAGAAGACACACCTTTCATCATGGGAACTATAATATCTCATTGGTTTCACAGTTCTTCGATGCATGAGGGACAGCCACTTTAAAGAGAGAACTAGCCAATACTTTCATCAGGACCTTGAGCTACAGGGGAGACATGGCAAGGTTGACCCACTCGATGATGGGTCCTTACAGCATCCACATATTGCTCCCACCAATCCATCAGTCCCGGTGAGGAAACTTACCTCTGGGGATTGCACATCAGGGACAAAAGTCTCTTGTTTTCTTGCCGAATCAAAGATTATTCAACTTATTTGAATCACAGCTTCATCTGCCAAGAAAGTGTATTATTTAGAAGTAAAAGCAAGGTGGATGTAGCAAAAAGGAGGAGAACCGAGGTCAGGTTTTCTAAATCAACCTGCAAAGAGTTAGGACAGGCTAGGAGATGCAGCAGGACGTGGTTTGAGAGTGAAGGTGCGTTTCTCGCTCACCCTGCATGGGACTGGCAGGAGGCAGGAGTTGTGGCTCTTACAGGCGGCCGCCCTCCTGTAGGGGGTCCAGCCTCAAGGAGCCTCCAGCACCTGCAAGGTTGCCAATAACTGCAACAGGGACACAGGCACCTGCCAATCACGCACCGGCTCTTTAAGATTTCCACAGGAAGTGACGCACATCAGTTCTACTCATGTTTCATTCGCCCAAAACAAGCCATTTGGTTTGTTTTCTTTCTCCTTTTTTTTCTTTGTATTTTTTGTGGGGGAGGGAGGAGGGAAGTGGCCACACCCTGCAGTGTGGTTACTCCTGGCTCAGGAATCACTCCTTGGGGGATGGGGGAGGAGGGGCTTGGAAAATCTTATGGGATGGCAGGGATCGAACTTGGGTTGACTTGAGTGCGAAACAAAAGCCGTACCCACCATACCCTCTCTCCAGCCCCACATGCCACATGGTTTGAAGTCTAACTTCAAGGCAGTAGAATACTACTTCCTTGAGTCCTGGGAAGTAAAATCCTACTCTGCACAAATAGTGTCCTGTGTCTTTGGCTACCGTTGAAATAACAACAAGGCATTTGCTTGTCTTGATTTAGAACAGAATGTATTAATACACATAGTCTTAAATTTCTAACCTAGGGAAGGTTTCAAATAAGATTTATGAAAGTCTGTTGAAGGGATGAGTGTTAGAATGTTGTATGAGAGAAACTCAAGCACAAACAACTTTGTAACTGTATGGCTCAAGGTGATTCAATTAAAAATTCTTTTAAAGATGTATGATTTTTTTTTAAATATAACTAGAAGCCATCACTTCCTGGTGATGCTCAAGGCTCCCAGGACTATATCAAGCGTTCATCAGGGTGCCATGTGGTGCTGATGTTGGAATTCAGGGTCTGGCACATGTTCTGCCTTTTGAGCCATCTCCCAGTCCTTAGTGATTTGTTTTGCAAAATGTTCCTGGGCGAGGAAGATGGTCCCAAGGGCAGGAGTGTCCTCTCTGTGGGTGGGAGTCCTGACTTCAATTTCCAGCATGGCATGGCCGCCAAAAACACTTCCAGAGTGGTCCAAAAACCACAAAAAGAAAGAAAAAAAAACAGGCAGTGCCTGTTGGTCAAATTGAACTCTATAACCAGGGAGCCTTTGAACTTCTTGTGACATCGCTCACTCATACTAATCCCTACCCCAGTTATACTTCTAATTCTAGGGCGCTGTGACAGAGCAATCAGTTAATCAATGGGGAGAGTCATTGAAGACATAAAGGTTACAAAAATCACAAGGAAAACAAAACTCAGCACATAGAACTTCTGTGAGGAATAGCAGGAGCTCTGACTTCACAAGCAATAGGTCAGGATTATTATTGCCATCATTATCATCAGCAAACAAGCACTTATTCTGTGCTTTTTAAATTAGGCCTTCCTGGTCTTTAAAACAGAACTCCAGCTGAGGTCCCCCAAAGCCAACATGTGAATCAGTTTATTTATCCAGTAACCATTTAGTAAAGTACCTACTGTGTGCATGGCACTGTTCTTAGGGAACTAGCAGAAATTTCTGTCCTAGAAGAACAAATTGACAATTTAATTTTAGGAAACATGATAAATGAGAATTATTTTTAAGCATCTTTTAAACCCAGGCTTTCCTGTTTCAGCATCAGATGAAATGAATGTTTTAATCCTTGGGAATCTGGGTCATAGTTCTGCAACCAGATCTTGAGGCCAGCACAGGGACAGTGCCTGCCCACTTGCACTGAAAGGACAAAATTCTATGCCAGGAGGAGCCGAATATCTCCTTGAGTCCCTCATGCAGGGTAGTCGATTGTTCCATGCTTAATTCTTCCAATGGTCAAAGAAGGGCAATATTTCTTCCTCTTGTTCCCATAAGTCCCAGGGCATTCCCTGGATTAATTACTATGATCCAGAAAATACGCCAAATGCCTCACAGAAAGGCCTTATTTCAAATGCAATGTTCTTGAAATGCTCCCAGAGAAGCTAGAGCATAATTTTGTTGTCTGGTTTCCCCAAGAAGGATCTGTCTCCTCAGCAATGCAGTGCAGTCTCCTTAATACTCATTCAGTGAGAAACCAGGCCTCAATTGGTAGGTACGCTTGGAAACACAAAGATGGAAAACGTTCCTATACTCAAATATCTCAGTCTGATGAAGAATACAACACAGGCTGACCGTGATATAGGTTGATGCAGAGGTATCAATTACAGTGTGAGGGAGAGGAGGGGCGGGAAGGGTGGGGAGGAGACAGGAGGGAAAGGGTGGGGAAGGAAGGAAGGGAAGGGAAGGGGAGGGGGGGGGAAGGGAGGAAGGGAGAGGGAGTGAACGGTAGGGGAGGAGCAGGGAAGAGAAGGGAGGAAAGGGGATGACAGTGGAGGGAAGCGGAGGGAGGGGAGGGAGGAGAGAGGAGAGGGAGAAGAGAGGGAGGGAAGCGATGGAATGGGAAGAGAAGGGAATGGAAGGGGAAGAAGGAAGAAGAAAGAAATGGTAGGGAAGGGAAAGGAGGAGAAAGGGAGAGAGGGGATGATAGCAGAGGGAAGGGGAGGGGAGGGAGGGAACAGAACCACAATCTGAGAGTGGCTTTGAGGACAGGAAGCTGCAGCAGTTGGAAGGCGGCAGGGAGAGGGGCAAGGGTGTAGGATTCACATGCCAGGCCCAGGCCATGAATGCGAACCTCCTGCAGGGAGCATGTGCGTACAGAGGCCTTTCTACAGAAGTAGGTCAGTAAGCAGGAGACTGAGCCGCCCAAGCAAGCCCGATCCGGAAAGAATCAGACAGAAAGTAAGTGCAGCAAGGATCAGTGGGGGGGGGGCATGATCCCAATGCAAGGGAGGGTGGGAATGATGGGTAGCTGAGGGCCTGCACCCAGGGAAGAACTGGACAAGAGTGAAATTAGGTTAGGATATGGACTGTGTGGATCAGGGAGGGAAGCTCAATTGCAGGTCTGGTCCCTAGCACCACACAGACCTCAGGCACCCTCCCAGCCCCAGTGCCAAGCTAGGAGTAGCCCACAGATGTGGACAGCTGTCAGACTCACCTGCCTAAACTTTGCTTTTAACCAAGATAACAATTGGCTTATAACATTATTTTCTTACTCACAGTATTATGCTGACCCTTATATTTACTGCATTATGTATGATCGCCACCCCTAAGACTCCCTTCCTTCCACGACCACACCCCTCTGTTATATGACTTCCACCTAGCCCTGTCTCCAATTCCCTCTAGTAACCACTGCTTTGTTTCTTAATCCAGGAGTCTATGTTTTCAGGGTGTGTTAACCAGGCCATCACATAATCTCTGGACTCCTGTTTCTTCATCAATGAAACATTCAAACAAACCACCAGAGGGTTGTTTGGGAAGGAAGACAGCAGAGAGTTGTAGACACCAAGTAGACAATAATTATTGGACACTGCGCCGGAGAAAGAAATGAGGATTCACTTAGATTGTCTTGACTTATTTGCATATGGCAGATACAGGACAAGCTCCTGCCCAAATACAGATGAACTTCACTTCCATGGAGCTGACTAGACAACATGGCAGAGAATTAAATGTGCCTTTAAGGACCAGAGTTGTGAGTTGATGGGTCTAGAGCTTCAGTTAAGAGTCGAAGATGGAGGTATTACAATAACGTAACACATTTAAACAAGTTCAAATGGTAATTTTATGCTATGCATTTTCATATATATCAAGGATAGAATAAAAACAACAAGAGTAGACTTAAGAGGAAATTTTGTACTTGGGGAGACCTCCTCAGGGGTGCTAAGGGGACCCAAGGACCTCCCAGTGATACTCAGCCAAATGGGCCAGAAGTTCAATAGTTCAGTGCTGGGGCTTAAGAATACTGAGCTGCTCAGGTCCAGTGGTGGGACCACTAGAGCCACTCAAGTGGGGGTCTCCAAGAGTACACCTGGCAGTGTTCCAAAGGCTACCTGGTACTGGAGATCAAACCGGGATAGGCACATGCTGGTACAATGCCCCATCCCAATGAACTACATTCTAATCATCATTATCTGTTGGGGTATTCTGGGCACCCTGACAAAATCCAAGAGCAGGGTCAGGGGATCCCCTTCTGCCCCAGGGTATCAGCCGCCATCGGAATGAGAAAGATGCAAGAACCCAGCCAAGTTTCAAAGGCTTTACTCTCACAGGTTCTGGTCTACAACCCAACAATAGGAAAATCCCGGACTTTGGGTTCCCAGCTAGGCCTCCCAGCCACATGTAGGTTTAGAACCCAGGCCAAGATGCCTGCCACCATGTGTTAAGACCCAACAGGGAGGAGAACAGAGAGGAGAGGACAAAAAGGCAAAAGGAAAAAGAACAAAAGGGAGAAAGAGGATGGAAGAAAGCAAGCTACAGTTTTTATATCCCTTCAACACAGACCACCCACACCAACAGGGAAGCAGTTGGGGTCAATTTTCCTCATGTAACTTCTCCCAGGAACTCATGTAGGTCCATTGGAAATGTCAATGCTGCCCAGCCAAGATCTGCCTTGGAAGTGTCCCTGCAGGGTAGAGTGGAGGAGGGGCATGTATCTTTACCAGTGGATATTCTACACCCATGTATATATTTCCCAAGCCTTCACAAGAGTCTCATCTTTACTTTATAGTTTTTTTTTCATATCCGCCTTTATACTTATTAGAGAGCCACACATGCTTGCTTGGAGACAAACAATATTTCTCTCTGTTCTAATTACTTAGAGATTCAATGTCGCCAGGTAAATATACTGGTAAGATCTATCTAGTCCCACGATGAATGTGGCAGCATGAGAGAAAATATTTATATCAGGCAACATAGAATACATGGTAAGATAAACTGCCACATTCAAACTGTTCTCCTGCCCCTATCTACAAAAGTGGCCTGCAGGAGGCAACTCCAGAGCAAGATGCAGAGGCCCTTGGCAACATTGTACTGCAACAATTATCATTTCAAATCTTTGTGATCAGGATGAATTACAATCATCACAACAAAACAGAAAGCAAGAAAATGGGGGTTGCCTTTGGGGAGGGCTGGTGAGTGGGGGAACCAGGTTGGCTTAGACACATGAAGCAGGAAGTAGCTGGATGCCCTGCTGAAGCTGTCAGCCAGGAGAATGTGAAGAAGTGGGCTAGGAGCAGGTGGGGGGAGAAAGGGGCAGCAATGGGGGGACATCAGGCTGAGAGGGGTGACCTAGAGACCCTGAGGGGCAGCAGAGAGAAAGTGGGAGGACAGAGGCCCCCACATAGCAAATCTGGGGATGCACTGGGAAAGAGCATTTAAACCAGATCCCACGGGAAGGTGAAGTTTGTAGGGGAAGAAACAGAGAAGGATGAGCTTGAGGAGATGAAAGTTCCCCTGTACCCAGAGGCATCCCCGAGCCAGCCAGCTGGTGTCGGTTTGGCCCTGCTCCCACCCAAACACCACAAACCCATCTCTGATGTGTTTCTCTCCTTTCTTGCTTTCCTCTTGTCCCATCACCCAGCTTCCCCAGGTCCTCACCTTGCCGCAATGCTTCTTGGCATCAGCTCTGCCCTGAGGAGATAACGGTGAGACAACACTCATCTCTTCACTCGCCACTTCCTTCCCTTGCAGCTCGGTGCCTTCTTCCCCAGAAGATTTTACCTGTGCAGGAAAGAGTGTCCTGAGACAAAGAACAAAAAAAATGCCACGAGCCCCAACTCTTTTATTGACGAATTGCTCAAAATTGGAAAGAATGTTTAGCATGTGCTAAAGAGAAGAGGAGGGAAGGGGGATTTTTCGTCTGTATGAGTGGGGAGAATATACCTAGTGGCACCATTTGGGAGATTAATTTGAGAGCTTTTATTAAAATTTCCACAGACTTAAAACTATAGAAATCCATAGAAGGGTAACACTCTGAACATTGCATGTTTTTAGGGGGAATTGCGGTAAAAACATAAATGGTTACATAAACATAGATGCTGTCTAACAAGAAAAATATCAGAAATAAAAGCACATGTAACTATAAATACTGACTATCTCAAGGGATTAGAATTTTATAGGAGCAAGAAGAGAAAGAAATAGAAATTTCCCTCTGTATATGATGTGCCTGGGGGGAGAGGTTGTTTATGATTTTTGTTTTGGGGCCACACCAGGAAGTGCTGAGGGATTACTCCTGGCTTTGTGCTCAGGAAGCGCTCCTGGTGAAGTTAAGGAGACCAGAGATTGAACCTGGGTCAGCCACAAGGCAAGTGCCTTAACCCCTGTACTATCTCCCTCTTTTATTTATTTATTTATTTATTTATTTATTTATTTATTTATTTATTTATTTATTTTTTGGTTTTTGGGGTCAGACCCAGCAATGCTCAGGGGTCACTCCTGACTCTGCACTTAGGAATTACTCCTGGCGGTGTTCAGGGGACCATGTCAGATGCTGGAGATTGAATCTGGGTCTGCTGCATGCAAGGCAAATGCCCAACCAGGTGTACTATCACTCCAGCCCCACACTCCCTGACTTCTTCTAAGTGGTAGAATTTTAGGAGGTTATTTTTCCTTTATGGGTTTACCAATATTTTTTAAGAAAGTAAAATATTAATAGACAAAATCTTACTGTATTGTTTTTTCTTTCCTTTTCCTTTTCTCTTTGAGGCCACGGCCAACTGTGCTCAGGGCTTTCTCCTGGTTTTATGCTAAGGAATCACTCTGGGTGTGGTTTGGGGGTCCATACATGGTGCTGGGGATCAAAATCAGATGTTCTGCATGCAATACAAGCACCTGCCCACTGTATTATTGCTTCTACCCCGTACTTTGTTTTTCTTAATCAATGATAAGAGTTCCTGATAAGCCTATGGATTGACTGATCTAACATGAGTTACTTCACCTGGTGGAAATTTGCTATGGTCAGGGCAGTTTCACTTTCTAGGAGGGTTTGAAGGGATTGGGGCATTACCTAGAAATGCCTGATACCTTCCACATAGGCCAATGACAGACAATGGGGCATGCATCACAAGAAAGAGGACACATCGAGAGAAAAGGCTTCCCCCATAGAGATAAAGAGCTGAAACCCCAATGACAAGAAGGAGCCGTTATGGAACTATTCAGGAGAAGAAACTATTCAGGCAGGTGAATACAAGGTGGGACAGAGGCTCCAAGCAGGAGCAAGCTCGGCAAGTCAAGGAACGAAGCAGTCGATGTGATTGAGAACACCAAAGAACAGACTCAGGGCTCTGAGGGGGAACCACGAGTGGCAGAAACATAAGTGAGCTTGTTCGGTACTCTACTCGGGTGGGGAGAAAGGGATGCATGAGTGCGTGCATGCATGTGTGCATGCAAATGTGCATTGCATTTGGACTTGTGTTTGTGTCTATGTGTGTGTCTGTGTGAGGAAGACAGACAGCAGGCAGACGATAGCACTTTCCTTCAAGTCTGTGTCCATCGGTCCCAGATATTCCAGATTCAACCTAGTGAGAGCGTAAACAGGTTGGCCAATCCAGGGATGATAGTTCTAAATCTCTCCCCATAATAGTTATGGGTCCTTTTAGACTTCTGAGCTCTGGTCCCTTTTCCCATGGCAGAATCCTCTAAAATCCATGGTATCTTTGCCCTATCAGGGCTGTCATGGTATATCATCCTAGGGTGTTGGGTGTCATGCATATCATCCTAGGTTCTTAACACAGCTTCTTTTTGCCTTGTGATCATGTCCTTAGGTGGTTTAAGGCGAGAAACTAGGACCTAAGCTCTCACTTTGGTCACCAAGCCATTAACCAGAGATGGAGGCCAATAAGAGTTGCAAGTTCATTTCCTTCTGGTTTTATGTGCTACCTAATTCCATTGGAGTGAAATTATTTCTCAGCTACTACATAATTTGATTCTCACAACTTCCTCAGACTTGGGCAAATAGGTATTATTCCTCTGCACAGGTGAAAAATAGAATTGAAACACAGAAAAAGTAATAGATTGACCTCAGGTGAAGAAGCTAGTTGACAGTTTCATAGAAGCCCTCCTTTCCCTTGTCAGACTCTCTCTGCTCTGCACAGTCTCTCAAATGTTGTCAGCTCTAATTTACCTCTTCCTCTCCAATTCTTTTCTCCCTGCTTGGTAATCTCAGTTTTGTAATCCATAGCCAAGGGCGTGAGATCACTCAGCATATGTTCTTCTCCTCTGACCTATGTCATTTTATCTGATGCCCTTCAGTTTCCATCCATGTTGCAGCAAACCTACAGTTAAACCAGGAACCAAGAAGTACATAGTAAAACTACGGCTGAAACTCTCCAGGAGCTGGACCTCTGAAATATTTTGAATTGGCAAAGGATACCAAAGGGGTAGTTTTGATTTACAAAGGGAACAGCAAAAAGTAAAAGAGCTTTTCCAGGAGGTGCTGAGGGGAGGCCACACTGAACTCCAGGTAGGGCAAAGGTAGGGAAGGGCAAAGTGGAAAGACTATCCCCCAATCCTTGGCTGATGAGGAAACCACTGAAGTTTTCTCCTGTGGTCAAGAGCAGAACATTACAGTGGGTGAAGGGACCCAGAAGCCCTGGCTTGGCTCCCAATGATCTTGCACAAAGGTACTC
>JAJIBD010007110.1:0-94638 GCA_021461705.1 Cryptotis parvus | reverse complement strand
ACACCCGGCAATGCTCAGGGGTTTCTCCTGGCTCTGCACTCAGGAATTACTCCTGGCGGTGCTCGGGGGACCATATGGGATGCCGGGGATCGAACCCGGGCCAGCATGGGCCGGCCGCGTGCAAGGCAAACGCCCTACCCGCTGGGCTATCGCTCCTGCCCCTTGAGGGAAATTTTCATTGATGAGAAATCTATCCTGAGGCAAATGTCTATCCAAAAGAAACTTTATTGAGGAAAATGACCATCTGAGAACACTGACCCAAAGGAAATGCCCATCTGAGGGCAACTTTATTCTAAGAATAGGAGAAATATCCATCCTAGTGGAATCCTGCTCTGAGGAAAGTTTATCTGAGGTAAACACTGTCCTGAGGGAAATATCCACAGAGGAATCTAATGTTATTTATTTATTTATTTATTTATTTATTTATTTTACTTTTTTGCGTCACACCCGGTGATGCTCAGGTGTTATTCCTGGCTCTGCACTCCAGGAATAGTAATTCCTGAGTGGTGCTTGGGGGACCATATGGGATGCCGGGAATCAAATCCAGGTCAGCCGTGCAAGGTAAACACCCTACCTGCTGTGCTATCGCTCAGGCCCCAATCTAATATTATCTTAAGGTAAAGGGTTTTTTTTTTTTTTTTTTTGCCTTTTTGGGTCACACCCAGCAATGCTCAGGGGTTTCTCCTGGATCTACACTCAGGAATCACTCCTGGCAGTGCTCGGGGGACCATATGGGATACCAGGGATCAAACCCGGGCAGGCATGGGCCAGCTGCGTGCAAGGCAAACGCCCTACCCACAGGACTGTCGCCCTGGCCCAGAGGAAAAGTTTTATCAGAGAGAATTTGGTCCTGAGAAAAGTTCCTCTTAGGCATCTTATGTCATGAGGAAATGTACAACGGAGGGAAACTCAGCCCTGAGGGATATGTACATCTGAGAAGAAATCTGTCCTATGCAGTTGTACATCCAAGTAGCATTTGTTGTGACAGAAATGTCCATATTACGGCTTCTATGCTGGAGGAAAATGTCCCTCTGAGAAGTATTATGTCTTACAGGAATGACAATCATAGGAGAACTCGGTCCTGAGGGATTTCATATGTGAAAAAAAATACTTTTCTGAGAAAATTTTCTATCTAAAGAGAATACTGAGGGAAATGCCCACTGAAGAAAAATGTTTCCCTAAGGGAAATGTTCATCAGAGTTGAATATATCTTTCTTTCTTTGTTTTTGGGTCACACAGCGGTGGCCAGGGATTAGTCCTGGCTCTGCACTTGGGAATTACTCTCTGTAGTGTTCAGAGAGGACCCTATGGATGTGGTAGGCAGTAATGCAAGGAAAGCACCCTTCTCACAGTACTAGCTCTCTGGGACAGAGGTGGATATATCTTGAGAGGAATGTCCTAATAAAATACCCATCTGAATGGAAATCTGTTTTGAAGAAAAAATTCATCTTAGTGAATATTTTTTGGTTAGGGAAATGTGTTTCTTCAGTATTCTCTGCTTGAGGGTAATACACTTCTGAGGAGAACACTGTCATGAGCAAAATGTGCATATAAGGGGAACTCTGTCCTTCTAGAAAGATCATCTGCAGGGAAACAACCTCCTGAGGAAAATGTTCATCATAAATTGACCTTGTTCTGAGGCTAATGTCCATCTGAGCATAATTCTTCCCTGAGCAGAGCCTCATTCTGTGCTAATGTACACCAGAGACAGAGGGAACTGTTCCTCTGTCCGAGGGGAAAAGTCACGAGTACATATGTGGATACCACTGTTCTTCGAGAAATGCTTTCCCTGTGGAATATGTGATCTGAGGTCAATTTGTCCTGTGGGTAATGTACATGCTGAGATGTTATGTCTCTGTTGCCCAGACTGGTGCCTCCAGTCACTTTTGAAATTGTTACCTTTAACTGAAGCATGTTCCTGAGTAACACATCACCAATTCGTTGATGACTATGTTTCTCATGGGTATTGGAAAGTCCTTCCCTGGAACAGAAAGGAAGAGGTTAGAAAACACAGGCAAGTTCCAATATGCACCTGATTTCCATATACACAGTCAGACAACAAGGAGAGGTTTGAAAGGGATGCTCCTTACTCAATAGACACAGTTAGGACATTCGGTAAGCAGCAAAAGAGGGACCAGTTAATATTAATTTTACTGTGATTCATCTTCCTAAAGAATTGATTGCTATATTTATATTTTTCACTGTCACTGTATCACTGTATCACTGTCTTCCCGTTGTTCATCAATTTTCTCGAGCGGGCACCAGTAACATCTCCATATGTCCTGTCGCAAGAAAGTGTAGTCAAAGAGCATTTGCTTGCTCCAGGGACAGGAAGAGCCTCAAACCATTCTTCAGGTCATGGAATTGGGGTCCATAATTGTTACTGGTTTTTGGCATATCAAATAAGACACGGGTAACTTGCCAGGCTCTGCCGTGTAGGATTTGGGGAATGCAATAGAATTGTAACAATTTCCTTAGAGACATTTAAGAATTCTAGAAAATTGGGGCCAGAGCGATAGCACAGTGGGTAGGGCGTTTGCCTTGCAAGCGGCCAACCCAGGTTCGATCCCCGGCATCCCATATGGTCCCCCGAGCACCGCCAGGAGTAATTCCTGAGTGCAGAGCCAGGAGTAACCCCTGAGCATTGCCGGGTGTGACCCAAAAAAAGAAAAAAAAATTCTAGAAAATGGGACAGAGAGACAGTTGCAGTGGATAAGGTGCTTGCCTTGCAGGCAGATGAACAGGTTCATTCCCTAGCGTACAATTTGGTCTCCTGAGAACCAGTCAGAGTGATTTATTAGGGCAGAGTCAGAAATAACCCCTCAGCATTGCAGGTGTGGCTATTTCCTTCCCCATCCACCTTGGAAACAAACCAAAAAAGAATTAGGAAAAATGAATCAGATTAGATACAGTCTGCTTTAAGAGAGAAAGGGACCAGAGCAACAGTACAGCAAGAAGGGCGTTTGCTTTGCATGTGGTCAACTCAGATTCGATCCCTGACATCCCATGTGGTCCCGAGGACCACCAGGAGCCAGGAGTAACCCCCTGAGCATCGCCAAGGGTGACACAAGAAGAAAAAAGAGAGAAGAGAGAGAGAGAGAGCTTACTTTGTGATTTCACTGTCCTAGAAAATATGTGCAAGGGGCTAAGGTAGTGTTTCTCTACAAGGATGCAACACATCTCCACTCTTCGCCCTCTAGGGTAGGGGCTGAAACAATCCACTGTGAGTAGTAGCCTTGGCTATAATTAAGTGAGCTTCCTATTTATTCCCCCAAAAGAGATTTATGTTGGGGTGATACCTGGAGATACTCAGGGTAACTCCTGGCTCTGAGCTCAAGGATCACTCCTGGTGGTTCTTAGGGACCATATGCAGCACCAGGGATCAAAGCCGGGTAACTTTGCCCACTGTACTCTCTCTCTCTCTCTCTCTCTCTTGGTCCAAGAAAGCAGATTTTAGAGTGGCTGCTAAGCAGCTTTCCCCCCCCTCAAAGTCAAACAGGTTTGAGAACTTCTGGGTAAAAGTCAATATCACCCATATTCATACGGTGTACTCTCTGAACAGATGAAATAAAGCGGTTCTTGCTTTCCTTAGCTCTGTTAACTGAGATAAAGTAGCATCATGGGGGGCTAGAAAGACAACACAGTGCGTAGGGTCCTTGCCTTGCATGCACCCTGCCATGATGCGGGTTCGATCCCCAGCATTCCATATGGTATCCCAGAAATGCCAGGAGTAATTTCTGAGTGTAGAGCCAGGAGTAACCCCTGAGCATCGCAGGGCGTGACCCAAAAAGAAAAAAATAAAAGAATCATGAATTTGCATGGCTGCAGGAAAACATAATTTAGTAACTGTAAAGTGAAGATTTCGGTCTGCAAATTTCTTTTGTGAGAAACTAGAAAGATGACTTAAGAAATACAAAGTTTGGGGCCGGAGCGATAGCCTAGCGGGTAGGGCGTTTGCCTTGTACGCGGCCGGCCTAAGCGGGCCCGGGTTCGATCCCCGGCATCCCATATGGTCCCCTGAGCACTGCCAGGAGTAATTCCTGAGTGCAGAGCCAGGAGTAACCCCTGAACATCGCCAGGTGCGACCCAAAAAGCAAAAAAAAAAAAAAGAAATACGAAGTTCTAGGGAACCGGGTAGTTGGTGGTGGGAGATGGGCACTGGTGGAGGGATGGGTGCTGGAACACTATGACCAAAACCCAAATATGAACTTTTTAATCATATATCTTTGTAATTGTATATGTCACAGTGGTATAATAAAATACTTAAAAAAATATGAAGTTCTTAACATACTTTCATTCCACTTTTTTTTTTTTTTTTTTTTTTTTTTGCTTTTTGGGTCACACCCGGTGATGCTCAGGGGTTCCTGGCTCTGCACTCAGGAATAACTCCTGGTGGTGCTCCGGGGGACCATATGGGATGCCGGGATCGAACCCAGGCCGGCACAGGCCGGCGCGCGCAAGGCAAACGCCCTACCCGCTGGGCTATCGCTCCGGCCCCATCATTCCACTTGTTTTACATGACACTGTACCAGGATATGTTCCCCATGACTTTTTTTTTTCTTTTTGGGTCACACCCAGCAATGCTCAAGAGTTAGTTACTTCTGGGGGGCTGGAGTGATAGCACAATGGGTAGGGGCGTTTGCCTTGCACGTGGCCGACCTGGATTCGATCTCTGGCATCCTATATGGTTCCCTGAACACCACCAGGAGTAATTCCTGAGCGTAGAGGCAGGAGTAACCCCTGAGCATTGCCAGGTATGACTCAAAAAAGCAAAAAAAAAAAAAAAAAAAAAAGAGTTACTTCTGGCTCATTACTCAGGAATTACTCCTAGCGGTGCTCAGGGAACATATGGGATGCCAGGGATGGAACCGGGTCGGCCGTGTGCAAGGCAAACATCCTACCTGCTGTGCTATTGCTCCGGCCCTGGCATTTCAAATGCACTATGAAATAATGGTTCTTCTGCAGCTGGAGCTACAGTACAAGAGGTAAGGTGCTGGTCTTGCACGTCTCCAACCCAGGTTTGATCCCTAGCACTAGATAGGGTTCCCTGAATCCACCAGGAGTGATCCCTGAGTGTAGAGCCAGGAGTCAGCCCTGAGCACTGCCATATGTGGCCTAAACAAAACAAAGCAAACAACAGAAAAAGAAGTAATGGGAGAGAACTTCGACCGTCAGGGAAACAGCGGAGGCCCAGGGCTGAGCTACTGCTGGCTCAGCTTGTGCTGGGCTAATGAGGTGTCCTGGAAAGGGGGCAGGGCCAGGATCCCCTGACTCCCAGCCAGACCCTCAGAGCCATAAAACCTCATGCATCACAACTGCAGCCACTTTTAAGGTCCGACTCCACAGCTCGGCAGAGCCACACCCAACAGAATAGTTGAGTTGAAGCCCAGGTATGCAGGACTCGGTGACCAAATCCAGCAGGTTTCCAGGGGAGCTGAAGCAGGGGCGCCGTCCCCCAACTCAATGCCCCCAGCAAGGCATGGTGGGCCCACCCAGAACTGCGACCGGCTGGGACCGTACATGGGGGTCCCATGTACCCCCATGGCGCGCAGGAGCAGAGCACCCGTGCATTATCTCAAAACCTAGTATATTCATCTAACTGGTATCCCATCACATTTTCTAGAAACGAAGTGTGTGGGCACGAGGTGTGGTCTGGGGGACCACCTCGGTAATTTCCTATACTGTGGATTCAAATGGCACAATGGAGATTTGAGGAGCTCCATTGACTTTTGTCTATCAGTATGTTCATCGACTGTATTTAGAGAAGTAACTCCAACAACTAATATAGAATGGATTGTTCAGGGTATGACTAGGAAAAGCTCAAATAGACATTGAGATAAATGTGAAATTAGTGTTGTCAGTAGCTGTAGTGATGGTGTGTCTGGGATTGTCAGTAGAAAACCACTGTGTTCTAGAAACCCAGAAAGTGAATCCAAGAACAGAAACTGGCCAGACTCCCACACATCAGCCTAGAAACAACAACAACAACAAAAACAAAAAAAAGGAGGCATGACCTTATCATTACTGTTCCCTTCTATGAGCTGTAAGGAGCAACATAATTGATGCTGAAAAGTGAGCAGGCATTGGGAGGAGGGGTGGAGGGTGGGAGGGAAAAGCGTGGTGGTGTGGGGGCACACTGGTGGTGGGATTGGTGTTGAATCTTTCCAGCAACTGTATTGTGAAAAAGTTTGTACTTTGTAAGCCACGGTGAGCTGCTACTGGCTCTCCCTGTGCCCAGCCGCTCACAAGGTGCCCGGGAGGGACGGCGGGTTCTAGCCCTGGCCCGCCACCCCAGCAGAGCCTTGCAACAAGCCAGACGACCCCCCACTCCATGAGGGCCTCCATTTTCCACATCCGAACCACCCAGCAGACCAGCCTATCACAGCCCGGCTCGCGTCGCCGCTTGTGGCCGCGCGTTCATCAATAAATGCTGGATTTAGAGATGACTACAGGAGTATGCTACCCGCACGGCAGAGCCTGGCAAGATACCCGTGTCGTATTTGATATGCCAAATACCAGTAACAATTATAGACCTCATTCCCATGACCTGATGGAATGGTTTGAGCCTTTTTATGTTCCTGGAGCAAGCAGGTGCCCTGTGGCTCTACTAGCATGAGAACAGGACATATGGAGATGTTACTGGTGCCCGCTCGGGCCAATCGATGATGAACGGGAAGACAGTGATACAGTGATACAGTGAAACCACGGTGTTTAAAACAAATCATTAGGGGCCGGAGCGATAGCCCAGCGGGTAGGGCGTTTGCCTTCGCGCGGCCGGCCTGTGTCGGCCCGGGTTCGATCCCGGCATCCCATATGGTCCCCCGAGCACCGCCAGGAGTAATTCCTGAGTGCAGAGCCAGGAGTAACCCCTGAGCATCGCCGGGTGTGACCCAAAAAGCAAAAAAAAAAAAAAAAAAAAAAAAAAAAAAAAACAAATCATTAAAAAAAAAAGCAATGGTTCCTTTGCTTTAGTTTCTGAAGTTGGAAGCTGGTGATGGTGACTGGAGGGGGCTGCAGTGTGGGGTTTCGGAGTCCAGGACTCTCTTTGCCGGTTGTTACCAGAGTGCCAGCCTCTGCTCCACCTCACGCAGGAAGCCTCTGTGGAATTCGTAGATGGGGTCGATGTTGGAGAAGAGCAGCGCCATCAGCTCCGCGGGCATGACTTCTTCCTTGATCACTGCACTGCGGAACCACTGTGGAAAGAGCTTGGGGTGAGTGGTCACCAGACACCTAGCAGTGGTCTGTGTATGCTCGTGCTAACAGCTACAGCAACATTACCACCGTCCTCTTGGACACTCGCTGTCCATAATGTAAGAGCGATTCTTGCTGAATAGCTTCAAGTAGGTCCGTTTTTAGCTTAATCAGAAATTAGAGGGGCCGGAGCTATAGCCTAGCGGGTAGGGCGTTTGCCTTGCACGCGGCCGGCCTGTGCCGGCCTGGGTTCGATTCCCGGCATCCCATATGGTCCCCCGAGCACCGCCAGGAGTAATTCCTGAGTGCAGAGCCAGGACTAACCCCTGAGCATTGCCGGTGTGACCCAAAAAAGCAAAAAAAAAAAAAAAAAAATTAGAAAGGAGGGACTGGAGGCGATAGTACAGCAGATAGGGCATATGCCTTGCATGCGGCCGACCTTGGTTAGATCCCCAGCATCCCATATGGTCCCACCGCCAGGAGTAACCCCTGAGCATCACCGGTGTGACCCAAAAAGTAAAAAAAAAAAAGGAGACTAGTTTGACCTAGACATGCCTTCAGACAAATATCTTTAGCGGTGTATTTCCTACGGTTCTGATGATGTTCAGAGCTGACACTCAAGAGCTTCTCCCTCCCTCCCTCCCTCCCTCCCTCCCTCCCTCCCTTCCTTCCTTCCTTTCTTCTTTCTCTCTCTCTGTCTTTCTTTTTCTTTCTTTCTTTCTCTTTCTTTTTTTAAAATATTTTATTATACCACCGTGAGATATACAGCTACAAAGATGTTCAAGTTGGGTTTCGTCATACAGTGTTCCAGCACCCATCCCTCCACCAATGTCCCCATTTCCACCAGTGCCCATTTCCCACCACCAATGTCCCCAATTCCCTCCCCCCCCCTAGCCTGCCTTTATGGCAGGTTCTTTATCTCTTCCCCCTCCCTTCTCTTACATATTGTGGATTGTAATACATACACTTAGAGGTTATCATGTGTATCTTTTTGCCTGTATTTAATGCTCAGTTCTAGGTTGGTATTAAGCTTCTGCTTTTTCCTTCTCCTCCTTCTCCTCCTTCTCCTTCTTCTTCCCCTTCTCCTCCTTCTCTTTCTCCTTCTCCTTCTCCTTCTATTTTTAAGTTTTTGGGTCACAGTGATGCTCAGGGATTACTCCCTGGCTTTGTCGGGGGACCATATGGGATGCTGGAGATTGAACCAGGGTTGGGTGCGTGCAAAACAAGTGCCTTACCACTGTCTTATTCCTTCAGCCCCTCAAGAGGGAGTTTCTGATGCAGGTCTAAGACAGGTGAGAAAAACAAACTAATCAAGACAGGTTTCATACCACAGTGATGACTTCTAAGTCCTTCAGGTACGTTCGTTCCGTGGCGAGAATCTCCTTGGCGATGCACAAGGCTTCGTCTGCTGCCGTGCTCTGTAAGAAGCAGGAGAGGAAGTGTTTGCCTCTGGGTTCCGCTCACACCAGCTTTCTTCTTTCATCATCCCATGCTTCACCCTGAGTTCCTGGAAGGATGTCTGAGCCCCTCGTGTCCCCCACTCACATCTGTCCTCTCGTTTTAGCCTGGCTAGTGGTGTGGCTGGACGAAACACAGCATGCGAGTGTGTGGTGAGACTCTCCACACTCAGGCGTGACCAGGTCTCACAGTATCGGCTGTTCTAAGGGTGCCCTGTGGAGAGCTGATGGTCCAGCCTCGGGTTTTCAGTGCAGAGGGGGTCTCCAGCTGGAAAGGCCTCACCCCAAGCTCAGGGGTGCCCCTTATGCACCCCAAGCAGACCTGTGACCAGGCCCCACCAAGCCCAGGTCTCCTGTGGGTGCTTGATGCATAGAGGAGCCACTCTGTCAGCGAGCAATGGCCTCTCCTGCGCCCACTGTCCCGCTCTGCCTTGGCTTCTGCTCCTCTGCCAGGCTGGGGGCTTCCTCAAGACCCCCCAGTGTCTGCCAAACCTCCAGGAGTGTGTGCCTGCTTCACATAGGTGCTGGATGACCCTGTCCTCCAGCTAATGGCCCTTCGTCCTCCTGGGGGATGGTGAAGGGACCCGCTCTGCCATGCTGAGATCAGACAGGCCCGAGATGTCGGGGTCCTCACACCCCCAATGCCGAACAGGGGAGGGTGGTGGATGCAGAAGGCGCCTGGGACACATCCTGAGTGTCACGTCCCTGTGGGACAGAGGAGGTGTAGGGCCTGTCGTCCTTGAGGGGCAAGGTCAGGGTTCAGGAGAACACAGGGGCCTTGCCTTAAGCTCGGGGCACCCCCTTGTGCCCGAGAATCCTCACTGGTTCCCACACACTGGCCTTCTCAGGACCAGTCATGACCCAAACTCTGGCCTCCCGCAGGCCTCCCGACTCACGCACCCACTGTGACATCCTAGTCCCGGCCCCGTCTCTTGCTGTCGTGCTCGAGAGACCCAGGCTTCTGCCAGGCCACTGCTCTGACCGGGAATCCCACAGAACCAGGGTCTTCAAGACCTGGAGCAGCGTATCCCCTGGGGTAAGGGGCAGCGTCACCAAGGAGGTTACACTGCTGCCACCAAGGGGACACGGGGGGTCACAAGGGTCAGTCCTGCCCACCCTCCTGCAGTGGTCTGCCCAGCCTGCACCTAACGTCCTCCTTCCTCTGTGGACTCCATAAGCCCTCAGCAGGCTTGTGGGGGGAGCAGAGAAGGTAAGGAGTCCAGGGTCCAGGTGACTGCTGGCACTCAGGCACACAAGGCCACACCCACCCGGTGGTCCCGTGACATGGTGCCTGAAGGGAACTGCTGGGGGGCTCTGGGGCCCCCAGTGAGTCAGGGCCAGGTGGCGAGTTAGCCCAGCACAGAGTCCTGCAGGAAGGCCTTCCCAGGACCCAGCCAGCCTGGTGTTCATCTCGGGGCTGGATGGGGGCAGTGAGGAAAAAGGGGGTGGTCAGTTGGTCCATTAAGATTTCAAAATAAGGGGCCAGAGCGATATCCAGCGGGTAGGGCGTTTGCCTTGCATGCAGCCGACCGGGTTTGATCTCCAGCATCAATCCCATATGGTCCCCCACGCAGTGCCAGGAGTGATTCCTGAGCACAGGGCCAGGAGTAACCCTGAGCATCGCTGGGTGTGACCCCAAAAAGAAAAAAAAATTCCAAATAAGAAAGCGCTCCATGTGGCGGGCCTCACTGCCAAGCAGCGCTGTCTGCTGTGTGCCCGCTTCCTGAGATGCCGCCCACCGCAGGGCCTGGGTCTGACCCTTCGCCCACAGACCCCAACCCGGAGCCTGTGACGGGGGTCCTCCTGCCTTTCTCGCTCTGAAGGCCCTGGGCCATTCTGCCTCCTCCCTCACTGACAAAGCTGTGGCCTGTGAGGCTGCCCCAGGCTGAGGCGGGCGCGAACTTCGCCAGCAGCCTCTCCCCAGCAGTGAGCAGGACGCCGGCTCCTGCTGCCGCTCTGCCGAGATCCGAGCCACAGAGCCACGCGCACATGTGCCAGGCTGCCGCCTCCCTGCCAAGCCCCCTGGGCCTCAGGCCCCCATCCTGTTACTAACCAGAAGCAAGGACGGAGCTTCGGCCCTTCCCATGCACCCTAGGCCAGACTTGTCAGGGAAGGACGTGAAGGAAGAGGTGAGGCTCAGGTGTCAGCCCCACCCTGCCGCCGGCCCACCTCCTCCGGTGTGCAAACAAGAGCTGTGGGCACAGTGCCTGCCTGCCCGTGCCCGCCCAGAGAGAAGGTGCCACTGTGCCGCCAGTGAGGCTGTGCTGGGCCGCCCCCACCTTGTGACTCGCCTCATCCTCGGCGTCCGTCCTAGCACCGCCAGCGTCGCTGAGCCCGGGCTCAGGAGGGGAGATGGGCTCTGCTCAGGGGGCACCGGGCTCAGGGGGCTCTTCCAGCTGGAGAGAGGCAGAGGACTGTCCACAGAAAGGCCTGGAAGTGAATGGGGCATGCGGCATGAGAATGGGATAGGTGGGGGCTCCGCTGCCCTCACACACCCCTGGAGGAGCCTCTGCCAGTGGTCCTAAGGGCAGAAAGGAGACTGAGCAGGGTGCGTCAGCCTGACTTCAAGCCCACGCCCCCAGCAGTGTGCACGCCCCTCACAAGTGACTGTCTGGCCTGACACCAAGCAGAGCGTGTGACTCAGCTTGGTGTCGGGACAGACGGACCACTCTGAAGGGGCTGTGTCACTCAGGCTGCTTGGTGTCGGGACAGACGGATCAGTCTGAGGAGCTGGGTCACGTGGGCTGCTAGGTGTCGGGACAGACGGATCAGTCTGAGGAGCTGGGTCACGTGGGCTGCTAGGTGTCGGGCCAGATGCATGACTCGTGAGGGAGCTGGCTCACACGGGCCGCTTGGGATGAGAGCCAGTGTCAGCCACTGATACGGTGCGTCCCCCTGAGGCCCACTGGGAACAACTCCCACCAGATGTGCCCCAGAACCAAAACAAACCAACGGGTAACTCATCTCAGTTTCTAATCGCTCTACTTGTCAACAAGAGCTTTGGGTTTTCTAGAATTACTCCAAGCAAGTAATTTTATATAAGTATAGTGTACACATATACACTATACACACACATTCATTCTTTTTTTTTTTCCAGAAGCAGTGTTCCAGCCTGCCCCATTAGGGACTGATGGCGAGGAAGGCCCTCACTGCTGCAGAATAAGAACATGCTCTCATCCCTCTCGTCCATTTCCTGACAGTCCTCACAGGGCTGGGACCTTCACACATGGCTGGTTCCGTTCCTGCCACCAAGGGGACAACCTGGAGCACAGAGCTAGGAGAGCTGAGTGGCCCTCTACCACCAGGTGCCACGTGGTTGAGGTGAGTGGCTGTGGCTGGAGGGCGGAAGGAACCAGTTTTCCCACAGATGGATTCACAGCACAGTGGCTGCAGCGTGTGGCCCCGGCAACTCCGCTGGCTGATTGCCTCGGTCAGGTCTCCCTGCTGGGCAGGCCGGAAGCACGAGGAATGCGTGGCCATTGGGACACCCGGACGGCACAAGAGTACGACTTTATGAACAACCAGTCTGTGAGGGTTCCCTTTTATTACATGTTTGACATATGCGGAAGCAACCTTAGCGTAACGAACACCCAGCCCAGGCTGCGTGCAGGCCCCTGTGGTGGCAGGCCCAGTAGGCTCTGGCTCCTTCTGAGTGGGCCTGAGGCTCCCTCAAGGGCCTCTGGGCTTATACTCCAGACCCTGGAAGGCCTCTGACTTCCAGAGAAAGGCCAAAAGTTGCTCTGAGTCCTACCCTCCTCCAGAGTTGTGTGTGCCAGCCAGGGAGGGTCCTGGTGTCCGCAGAGCTGGGCCGACAAGTGTGGGCAGTGCAGCCCCTGGTGCCCCTTGAGGAAGAGCCCGGCCTAGTCAGCAGCTGCGATACTTTGACACTCTCTGGGTTGGCACTGCTCGGGGTCACCAGCTCAGGCCAATAAGGCCAGGACTTCAGGCCGCCATCATTCTGTTAGCTGTAGAGAACGTTCCAACCAGGCCTATCTGAAGTTGGGGGCCACATTCTGCAGAGAGAGACTCAGTGGGGGCCACACCGGCAGCAGAGGGGCTACAGAGCACCGGCAGCTCAGCCCTGGCCTGTGTAGTGGCAACTGTTGTGTGGGCACTCACACCTGCACACACCACACCAGCGCAGCTGGGCTCCTCACATCCTCTGCCTGGGACGACAAACGACAGACCTGAAGGCTCAAAGGCAGCCCTGTTCAGGATTCTGCAATGCTACGCCTCAGTGCGCAGGCGAGATGCAGCGTCCAGCTGACACAGGCACAGGGTTTGTCGTCAGAGCTAGAGTCTGCTCGGGCCAGCGCGAAGCTCCCTGGGTAGTGGATCTGCAGCTCTGGGCCACACAGCAGGATGCTCCCTGCACAGCCACACACACATGCCACGAACATACATGCACACAGATGCACACACACATACTATGAACACACCCAGATGCATTCCTGCACACACATGCTGGGATGGCTCCTATACATACATGCACATGCATGTAAACTCAGGTACATGCACATGTGTGTACACTGGCTCTTCCTGCACCCTTGCACGCATGCCCACTTGGCGCTGCTCCCTGCTCTCAGGCGGGTCGCACTCCCCAGCTCAGCCTGACCCGGCACTTGCTCATGGGATCTGTGGACGTGCCTCAATCCCCCAGGTGACCATGAGAAAGAGGGAGTCAGGGAGCGTGTGCAGACAGAGGTTCAGGACAGCCCAGCACTGCCGGGAGTGCTGGCAACTGCACCAACCTGCAGCCCGAGGCACCAGGTGTTGCCCCCCAAACCAAACTCCTGGGCCAGCCATTCTCCCCTCCCAGTGGCCCGCACTCAGCTCCAGCAAAGAAATGCTTCCCCTCTGGGCAGAATCTGGCCCTGGGTGTCCACTCGCTGGGCCACGCACTCTTGCCACCCAGGGGAAAAGGCTGCCAGGGACAGCACAGCAGGGAGGGCAATGTCCTTGCATGCAGCTGGCCCAAATTCCATCCTTGGCAACTCCTAGGATCCTCCAGCACCACCAGGAGTGACGCCAGAGCACTGCACAGTCTTGCCCACATCCCAAACCCAACAAAGCAAAGTGGCACAGACTGGGAGCCAGGACACGGTTTCAGCATCTGCGGGAGAGTCAGGCTCATCTTGGAGTAAGAGTTTGAGAGCTGCTTCTAGGTTTCCGGGGTCCCAGCGGGCTATTCAGGGGGTAGGAATTGGAGATAGTACAGCGGGACAGCGTTTGCCTTCAACATGGCTGACCCAGGTTTGATCCCCCACATCCATATGGTTCCCTTAGCACTGCCAGGAGTAATTCCTGAGTGCAGAGCCAGGAGTAACCCTTGAGCATTGCTGGGTGTGGCTCCCCCAAATGACGGGGGACGGGCTTCCTGGGGGTCCCAGAAGGCCATTGAGGGCAAGGAGAGACAATGCACACTCTTATTCTCTCGTGAGCAGTGAGGATGCACAGCTCCAAGCCTGGGGCCATAGGACCCCCCCATGTTGCTCTCGGCAGACAGGCTCCCCCGCAGCTTGCTGACACCAAGCAGCATTGCCTCACGTGGCTCAGAGCCTAGTCAACTGAGAGAAGCCAGTGAAGACACAGTATGTGGCTGCCCAGAGCTCCGTTCACCATCTGCAACCCTCCAGAGAATTACATAAATCAAAACTGTAAGCAACGAAAGGGAAAGAAAGCTAAAAAGCCCATTTGAAAAATCATAGCAAGTAATTCCTTATTTTATTGAATAAACAATTTAAAGATTCTGAGTTAGTACAAATCTGCAAATTCATAAATGGCAATTTCAATGAAAACAGTTTATAAGTACCACAAACAAGGCACCAGAAGTTTCTCAAAACAGGCCAGCCCGGTAGAACCTGGCCTTCCTCTGCATCCCAGAGCAGAATCTCATGCCGAGAGGCTAGAACAGTGCAGGGACAGGACACGTCCTGGAAAAGGGGTGGAGAGTGGCCATGCACCCCAGCTAGCACTGACCCCGCCGAGGGCCAAGGCCAGAGCCAGGCAGAGGAAGGCACCCTGGCCTTGAGAACAAAAAACCCAAATTCTCAACTCCAACTGCCGCCACTCCCCTCTACAAGTTGTTCTACAATTTGTAGTGTTCCATAAGGTGAGAGGGACTAGCAAACGTGGACAAGGAAGTGGCACTGAATGTCACACAGCCACATGACATGGACAGGTGCAGAGGCCCCATATGTGAGACATATGATATGTGCAGGGGCCATGTGCCTTGTGGTACATGAGAGGTGCAGGGACCGCGTACCTTGTGGTCATATATGAGAGGTGCAAGGGCCATGTACCATGTAGTCATACATGATAGAGGGGCAGGGGCCATGTACTGTGTGGTCATACACGATATACATGTCTTTATACATGATAAAGACAGGTATAGGGGCCAGGTACCATGTGGTCATACACGATAAGGACAAGTGTAGGGGGCACATACCGTATGATCACACATGATAGGTACAGGGCCACATGCCATGTGGTCATACCTGATAGACAAGGGCCATGGACTGTATGGTCATACATGATAGACAGGTGCAGGGGCCATGTGCTGTGATCATACATGATATGCACGTGAGCCATGAGGTGGGTGATCACACATAACAGGTCATGTGTGTACTCAATAGACATGTACATGGATATAAAGTGTGTGATCTACATATGCTACAGGCATGTGCAGGGGTCATGTAGTGTGATTATACATGACAGAGACAGGGGCAAGGGCAATGAGGTGAGGCACCTGCTCACACAAGAGACAAGTGCAGATGCCATATACTGTGTACATACGTGACAAAGCTAGGCCCAGGGTCAAACACCATGTGATCATATGCCAGATAAGTGCAAGGACCATGAGGTCATGTGATCTATTACACATGATACAGAGAGGTGTGAGGGTCATGTACTGTGAACATACATGGTAGACAGGTCTGGGGCCACATACCATGAGCTCATACATGATGGGCAGGGGATCATGTACCATGTGATCATACATGGTAGATAGGTGGGAGGCATACACCATGCCATCACACGTAACAGTCACATGAGCCATGCAGTGTGGGTTAATGCTATGCGAGAGAAGCAGAGGCAGGGCCACATACCTCAGGCCAGTCACGTAACCTGTGCTGGTCCCAGCACTGCATGGTTCCCCCCAGTTCCACTGGGGTGGCCCTCATCTAGTCACCTATGGAGACCGTACCTTTGTGACAGGAGGTACCCACAGCCTAGGCCCGCACAGCGTCTGACCTGGAGGCTACACTGGCCTCCCGCCAGCCTGGACTAGAGATGCGGACATGCACTGCGTGACCGGGGAAGCTCATGCTCCACCACAGAGTGGAACCTTGTGGATACAGGCCAGGTCCTGCTGAGCAGCTGGCAAGAGGACAGACAGTGGGTGCTGCAGGCCGGCTGAGGGGTACTGGCATGAGCCCCCGCTCCTCACGCAAGCCTGAGCATCCACTCAGAGCCAGCCACACAGCTTCTTTCTCCATGGCTGACCCCAGGGAGCAGGGGTCCAAGGCCCTTCAGGCTGGAGCTAAGTCTGTGGGAAGGACGGACAGCAGCCGTGCCCGGGATGTGGTCATACACGGGAGCAGCACTGCCCAGGTCACAGTGGTCTGAAGCGGACGGTCCCCTCAGAGGGGCAGCTGTGAGGAGAGCTCTATAGACACTGTGGAGACCACAACTCTTGGCAGGGCCGGGGAGAATGGCCGAGGCCTGATGCCTGCCGGGTGCCACAGGGAGGGGCACCACCAGGCCTGCAGACCCACCAGGCATGAGCGAGGCTGGTGTGTGGACTCGTGTCCTCTAGCACCACCTGGGAGGCTCCCCGAGAAGCTGTGACTCTGGAAGGTACCAGTGGCTCTACATAGCACCGGGTCGTGGCTCCTGGAGTGCGCCCTGGGGACCCACCCGTCTGCCCTAAGGGACAGGGCCAGGCCCCACACATCTGCTGCAGCCTCCGGACTTGCAGAGGTGGCTGCCCGGCCCAGACGTGTGGTGGCCAGAGGAAGCAGACTTGCGGGCCTGCAGTGAGCAGGACACAGCGTCCGAGGGACCCTAGTGCCACAGGCCTGTGAGGGAGCATCAGTCCCGGTACGCCTAGGACTGAACTGCAGAAACCGGGGTGAAGGGGGCCCATTTCTGTACATTCTAAATCAAGTTAGAGTCGCATCTCCAAGGAGCCTGGCTGCTGCCCTTCCATCACCCCCCACAACTGGATCCGAGGCAGGTGAGGGGCGCTTGCCCCTACCCCCGAGCTGCCACACCTGCAGGGTGCCCCCAGTACAGGCCCTGAGCTCTGGGAGACGAAGCCACAAGTACAGCACCCCACCACCACCCCACACACGGCCTGAGTCTGTGGCCTGCAGCGGCACCGCCCCTGTGGCCCAGGCTCTTGAGGGGGCCTGCAGCCGTGGCGGGGACCACGGGGCAGCTCAGGCTGCTACGGAGATGGAGAACACTCAACACACAGCCACGGCCATGTCGGGCGTCTCACCAAACGCGAGAGAGGAAAGAGACTGAAGAGACCCTGCAGCTCAGAGAAACTTGGACTCAGAAACCTGCCTGGGCCGGGCACAGACGAAGTCTTCAAGTTCCTGAAAGGGCATGGGAAAAGTGACCATGATTAGGGGTGGCGCGATCAAGGACAGACATGGACACGCAACGGAACTCAAGCCTGGGTCATGGCAGACGCCGCACCTTTTGTGGGCTAGCTCCCGCAGGAGTGCCCACGCCAAGCCAGCCACCTCGCCAGGCTGCTCTCTTGACCTTGCACGCCTCGCACAGAGCAGGGCCATGAGGGGTGAGTGGAACCGTCTGTCACAGGCCCGCCAAGGAGAGAGACAGCGTCTTGGCCCTTGGGCCGGGGCGTCCCTGGGGTGCCCGGCTCTGTGTCTCACTGACGACTGTGGCCGCCTGCCAAGAGTGTCCCCGGCTGCTCTCAAGCCCGCTTGTGTGTCTGGCTCTGCAGCAGGAGCGTGGGTCAGTGAGGGGCAGGAGTGGGAGTCCCAGCACCTTCTTGAGCACAGCCTCACGCCTGCTCTCTCCACATGGCCCGTCCTTGTCCACGTCGTCCTCGTGATGCACCTTTGGCACTGGGCCATACGCTGGCCATCCTGGAACCCGTGGCATGAACGCGCGCCTGATGTCTGCGTCTTTCCTGGACTTCATCCAGCAGGGGCTGGATGAAGGGGGCAAGGGTCGTCCTCACTGGCGCAGCGCTCAGGAACGAGCCCCATTGCTCTGCCTGGGAGCGCTCAGGAAGGAGCCCAGTTTGTCAGGTCAAAGCATGTCCCGAGAGCTCTGGGGGCTGCAGAGACACGCACCCACCCTCAGGCTAAGGCACAGCTTTTAGCATCTCCCCAAGTGAGAGTTTAAATGAAAAAATGTTGACATTCAGTTGCGGAGAGAGGACGGGGGGTTGAGGCACTTGCCTTGCACGTGGCAGACCTGGGTTCAATCCCGGAACTCCATATGGTCTCCTGAGCCTGTCAGGAGTGATCCCTGAGTGCAGAGCCAGAGTAACCTTGAGCACCGCCAGGTGTGGGCCCAGCACTTTCCTTCCCCATTTTTTTTTGATATTCAAGAGACAGATCCAGCTAGAAGCTTAAAGAGACCATCTAACCATGAACCCTAAATCCTTTGAGTTCACGAGGCCACAGTGGGTGCTCCAGCTAGAGTAGGGGTACCGCCAGGGGCGAGCACTCAGGGGAACTGCTATGTGTCCACTCTCGCAGGGTCACGCCTGTGCCACTGCCCTGCCAGCTGGGAGCCAGCCTCTCACCCAGGGGCTGTGCATAACGGTGGCCGAGGAAGAGGCTGACGTCCAGTGGGGCCTCGGGCTCGGAGCCCCAGGACTCTGCCTCGCTGCTGCTGGAGCCCTCGGCCGCCGTGGGTGGGCAGCTGAGCTGCTCCAGCTGGTCAAGGATGTCGGAGAACTGGAAGGCGGAACTGGACTCGGAGCGCACAGAGCAGGCAGGGAAGTTGGCCATGGAGCTGGCCTCGGACTGGCAGGTGGAGCTGGGTGTGTGCGTGGACAGAGCGAGCAGTGGCAGCTGGCTGAGGGAGCTGCTCTGGGATGGGCTGTTCCTCAGCGAGCTCGTGTCCGAGGGGCTCAGCAGGCCCTGCAGGAGGCTGGCCTGTGCCTTCACCTGCAGCAGCTCCGAGGTGTCGGCAGGCAGCAGGCCTTGCGGCTCTCCCTCCGAGTCGCAGCTGTCCTCGGCGTCTAGGTGCACAGCCTCAGTGGAGTACCTGTCCGGGCTGGACTGCACAGAGCGCGGACGGCCGCCCAGTGCTGGGGGCCTGGAAGGGCTGCCCCTGCCGCTGCCGTAGAAGGCAAGCGCCTCGGGCCGCCGGCAAAGAAAGAGATTTCCGCAGGGTCATCGTCTATGAACTCCTCGGACACCTGCAGTGGGGCGCTGGCCAGCGTGAAGACGGGGCCACCCCTCCCACCTGGGTGACCACAGAGGGACAGGCACGTGCCCCGGTCCCCAGCCAGCCTGTGCCCCCCGCCACTCCCACCGGGCTCCAGGCCAAAGGCACAGGGACCGCACCCCTCACTGCAGGGCCCCACCCGGTGGCACCTGGGCCTGGCTGCAGCACGGCGGCCCCGGCAGCTGGGCCCGGCTGGTTTTGGGGCCTCGGGTGGCAGCTCCACTCCTCTCTGCCAGGGACTCTGCTGTGGGGCAGCTGTGGTCCTCGAGGTCAGGCAGGCCAGCGGGGGGCCTGAGGGGAGGCAGGGCCGCAGAAGGAGGCTGAAGACGCAGATGTCCTCAAGGCCCTCGGGGACTGACAGGCTCTGGGTCTAATGAAGAGAAGAGAAGCAGCAGCATGTGAGAAAAGGAACCAGGGCTGCAAAACAGCATGCCCCGACTCCCACACTCTCGCCGGCCTCTGCAGACAAGGGCCCTGAGCACTGTTCCAAAGGCCCCAAGCATTGGGGGCCGGAGAGATAGCCCAGCGGGTAGGGCGTTTGCTTTGCACGGCCGGCCTGTGCCGGCCTGGGTTTGATCCCCGGCATCCCATATGGTCCCCCAAGCACCGCCAGGAGTGATTCCTGAGTGCAGAGCCAGGAGTAACCCCTGAGCATTGCCGGGTGTGACCCAAAAAGCAAAAAAAAAAAAAAAAACAACAAAAGGCCCCAAGCAGTGTTTTCCTGAGGGCGCCCCTACTGGGCAGAGCCAGCAGCAGAGCTCAGCCTGTGCTGAGGTGTGGTCCTCAGAGAAGGGACCAGCTCTGCCTGAACTCAGCCACAGGCCTGGGACATGGAGTAAGACGAGGCTTTGGCACCTGCCATGGAGGGGAGCCAAGGGCCTGGCAGCACCTGCATCGCGTTGACACTATCTTAGACTGTGCAGAGGCCATCGGGTGGGTGCCACACCCCGAGGTGTTGGGCAGATGCCAGACACGTGTCCCTGTGGCTGTCAGAGTAGTCCTGGAGGGCCAGGCACACGTGGCTACTGACCACTCACAGGTCAGGAAAAGCCACCAGAGCTCTGCGGTCAGGGGCTGCCTAGGGGGAGAGAAGCGTGTCCTCAGGGCTAGTGTCCTCTGCCCAGGGGGCAGCAGGTTCCAGCTCCAGCAGCATGCGGTCCTGACCACTGCCAGGAGCCTCCCAGAGCACTGAGTGGGGAGCAGCAGGGGCCCTGTAGGTGGCACAGAACAGGCTCAGAGCAAATAAGGCTGTCCACTGTGTACAGAGGAAGGACAGAGGCTCGCCAGTGTGTGCGTGTGTGTGGAGAGCGGGCTCCCCATCTCTGGGAGAGGCCCCTGAGCATGGCCACATGCAGCCCCAGTCCACAAGACAGAGCCTGTCCATGCCCCGCGGTCGAGAGCAAGGTGGCAAGTGCTCTCTAGTCCTTATTCTGCACCAACTTCGTAGTTGGTCACAGACACAGTCCCTCAGTGACAGCCTCAGACACCCAGTCACAAACGGTTAAGGCCAGTGCCCGGTCACAGACACTCAATCACAAACGGTTAAGGCCAGTGCCTGGTCACAGAGCTCCTAAGGCCAGCGCCCGGTCACAGGTGGTCCTAAGGGTAGTGCCTGGTGCCAGGCAGCCCCTAAGGTCAGCGCCTGGTCACAGGTGGTCCCAAAGGCCAGCATGCCATGGTGGGGTTGGACCCTCAGAGCGCTGCCACACTCCTCCAAGCCAGGGGAGTGCCTGGCTGAGTGGACACAGACTCACACCTGCTCAAAGGCTGGTGGACAACATGCACTGCAGAACTCACCTGCCGCGGCAGCTCCTGGACAGAGAGCCGAGTCTTGCTGTGTCTCCTGTGGACAGGGAACAAGGCATGAGCCGCTGCCGGCTTGTGGGGATGAGATGACATAAAGGGTGAGTCTGAGAACTAGGGCAGGGGGCGCCTCTGACAGAAGCAGGCCTGAGGAGTGGAGGAGGAAGTGCCCGCCAGGCCACAGAGCGGGAGGGGCTATGGCCGTGCCTGGGTTGATCCCCGGCACAAAATGGTCTGCAGTTGGCTGGGGGGCCTGGTGTTCCTGGTCCCTCAGGGCAGCGCCACCTCCTTGGTCCTCACACTGAACATCCTGCCCTGAGTTGTCTGAGTGCCTCGTGGGGCCAGGGAGATAGAACAGGGGTAAGGGGCTTGCTTTGCATGTGGCTGACCAACACTGCTTCAAGCCTGTTCACCACGTGTGATCTGTACCCTGAGCACCACCGGTAGCGATTCCTGAGCACTGCTAGGAGCAACCCCCCACCAAACCCTTGTTTTTTTTTTTCTTTTTTTGGGTCACACCCGATGATGCTCAGGGGTTATTCCTCGCTCTGCAATCAGGAATTACTCCTGGCGATGCTGGGAACCATCTGGGATGCTGCGGATTGAACCCGAGTTGGCCATGTGCAAGGTAAACACCCTACGTGTGTGCTATCACCACCCCCCCAAGCCTTGTAAGAGATAGAAGTTTTCTCCACTGAAGGAAAAAATTCCTTATGCAAAGAAAGGTGAGTTTTCAGTCTCGAAGACCACTGCACTGCATGAAAGTGTGACTATGGATGCACAGACATCACCGACAGAACAGGGGTGAGACACGAGGCAGGACTGCTCTGCCACCGTGGAGCGGGGAGAAAGCAGAGGGTTAAGTATTGCCTTGAACGTGACTGACCCCAGATCCACAGCCCTGCATGGACCATCCTTGAGCACAGAGTGAGGAGGCCCTGAGCCCCACTACATGTAGCCCCCCAAACCCAGCTCCCTCCCCAGGAAAGAGAAAGGACTCTCAACTCACATAAGGGTCGAAAGAGTTAAAACCTTGATTTTCAACACACATTGGGTGCTGGAATGGTAATACAGCAGGTGGGGTGCTGGCCTGGCTCTCCTCTGACCTGAGTTCAATTCCAGGGACCCGTCTGGTCCCTGAGTCTGCCCGCAGTGCTGCCTGGGCACAGAGCCTGGAGTAAGCTCTGCGCACCAACAGGTTTGGCAACCGAACTTCCCCAAACCCAAACTGTACTTCAGAATCTCACAGGTCTTACCTGTCGTAAGGGACTCTCTTCATCCCACCGTCTCTGACAGAGTCTACCAACTGCTTCTGAGTTCTTCCACTGTTTTAAAAGTGACAGCAATTCAGAATAATTCAAAGACTTGCCCCTTTTCTCTCATGAATTTGTTCAAACATTCGAGTACTTCATTTGCAGTGGCTAATTTTCCGTGGCTTTGATGAAGCCCATTTCCCCTATTTGTGCTGCTGTGAGACTCTCCGAACCCTGGACCATCCCTGGACCCGGAGCCCAAGGGTGCCTCGCTGCGGTCTCCTCACCTGTATCTGAAAGAGGAACCTCTGCTGAAAAAGGCGGTTTTCGCTCTCGGCTTGGGCTGATCGAGCAGCCGGAAGAAGGTGTGATACTCCACACAGATCTTCCAGAAGTTCTTACACTCATCTCTGCTCCCCATCAGGAACTCCAGTGTGTCCTGGTGAGGCCCCTAGAAGGAAAAGGTCAAGGTCCAGTAAGTACCTGTGGTGTTCTTATGAGGTGGTGCAGGCAACATCAGGAAGACACTGTACGGAGGCTCTTGGCCCATCTCAGAGGCGGCCAGTGGACAGTGTGCTTCTGTTTCCCAGTCACTGTGGCTAACAGCTTTGTACCCTTCCCTGGCTCAAACTGCGGCAGCCACCACACCTTTGTGGCTCCTGGACCAGCTACAGGGCAAGTGGGCTCCAGGTGGAGACATCCCAGGAAGACACAACGCACAACATACCTCCGGAGCTCCTTGAGTGCAATTCTGGAGTCAGGAGCCCGACTGAACTGCCTTCCGGAAGCCCTGCGGCCTGTGGATCCAGGCTCCAGGGCCCAACTCTGAGTGTTCCGGCCAGGACGTATATGGTGAGCATGTGCAACAGGCTTGGGGCTTACAGGTGCGTGCTTAGCGCTCCAGAGCCTCCCCTGAGACTCAGCCGCAGCAACAGGACTTCTGACTTGCCTTGCAGGTCTGCTTTCAGCTCTCACAACGGTTCACACCTTCATAGCTCCTCCATAATGAGCAAATCTCAGAGACAGCCACTGTCTAAAGCCTTCTGAGGCTCGGGGGAGCTCGCTCCCCTCCTGCAGTCACCCACGTGCCAGCTCAGGGTGCTCGCCCTGCCTGCAGGGGTGGGTGAGTGGGAAGAGCCGGACTCATGTCATTCTGGACACACATGGACCGTTTCACCAGCAAATCTGTGAGTGAGTTCTAGCTTAAGACCAAAAATCTGTTTATTTTTGAAACATTTTAATTGTTACTATCATTATTTTGTGTTTTGGGCCACACTTGGTGGTGCTCAGGGCTTATTCCTGGCTCTGTACTCAGGGCTCATTCCTGGCTCTGTACTCAGGGATCATTCCTGGCTCTGTACTCAGGGCTCATTCCTGGCTCTGTACTCAGGGCTCATTCCTGGCTCTGTACTCAGGGCTCATTCCTGGCTCTGTACTCAGGGCTCATTCCTGGCTCTGTACTCAGGGATCATTCCTGGCGGGCTCAGGGGACCATAGAGATGTCAGGGATTGAACCCGGGTTGGCTACATGTAAGACAAGGCCCCGCCAGCTACACTACCACTCTGGTCCCTAAAATCTGGTTTTTCTCTAACTTTATTTTTTTAACTTCGTTTAAACACTGTGGTTTAAAAAAGTTGTTCAGAATACAGTAGTTTCGGGCATTCAATGTTCCAACAATAATCCCATCACCAGTTTCCCATGCCACCCCCAAGCTTGCCCCTTGGTAGACACAGAATAATTTACTTTATATTGCTTGTTAACAAAATGGTAAATGGAATTATCAAACAATAATTCAGTAAAAGAAAGCTTGTGACAATTGTGACATTGCGCAGTGGGGCGACTAAAGCCACTGCCTGAGGGTTTGCTGAGCCATCACTGCTAGCTAACCTGGTCACTGTTTTATCTACTGAGCCTGGTTGGCCGACAGCACTTTCCCATCTACTCCGCTGTGCCAGTGCTGTGGAATCCTGGCAGCCACCCCAGGAACCCCAGGACCTGTAGAGGTGGGGCGATTCTCAGCCGGTGGACCCCAGGCTTTTGGGCCTGAAGTCTGTGTGCTGGTGAGTCCCAGTAGCCTGGCTAGGCGTCTCTTGCGAGATTAGTTGTGAAGCTGGACTGCTTACATGGTGGTAGGTGTGGAATGGGGGGTGTGGCTGCCGCTGGTCTCCAGCAGTTTGGGGGGGGGGGGAGAGGCTGCCAGTTCCACTCTGAGAAGCCCCAAACCTGTGTATCTGCGAGTTTCATGGCGTCTCTGCAGAGATGAGTGTGAGGCAGTGGAGTTTGGCTGCTTGTATTAGCGGCGGCTGTGAGGTGGGGGAAAAATGCCAGGGCTTCAGCCGGGCACCCCCTCCTGAGGGCACCAGTGTTCTCAGCTCAAACACTGGGGTACCCATGAGTTTCACAGGCTTGGCATTTCTTCTGAGGTTAGACGTGGGGCTGGCAGTGTGGCCGTTTACATAGCAGCTGTGCGATGTGGGTCAAAACCTCTCTATTTTTCCTTTGTTTCTGGGTCACACCCAGTGATGCTCAGGAGTCACTCCTGGCAGTGCTCAGAGGACCATATGGGATGCCAGGATTGAACATGGGTCAGCCGCGTGCAAGGCAAATGCCTTACCTACTGTACTGTCTCTGGCTCCCAAATCTATTATTATTTTTTTTTTTTGCTTTTTTGGGTCACACCTGGCAATGCTCAGGGGTTTCTCCTGGCTCTGCACTCAGGAATTACTCCTGGCGGTGCTCAGGGGACCATATGGGATGCCGGGGATCGAACCCGGGCCAGCCTGGGCCGGCCCTGTGCAAGGCAAACGCCCTACCCTCTGGGCTATCGCTCCGCCCCTCAAATCTATTTTTTTAAATTAAAAAACTTTTTTGGTGTGTGTTTTGGGCCACACCCAGTGATGCTCAGAGCTTACGCCAGCTCTGCACTCAGGGAACCATATGGAATGCTGGGGACTGAACCCAGTCTGCTCTACTACGTCTATGGCTCCTTAATTAAAAATTTAAGGGGAGAGAATGATAGCACAGTGGGTAGGGCGTTTGCCTTGCACACAACTGACCCGGTTCTATCCCCGCATCCCTTATGTTACCCAAGCACCACCAGGAGTAATTCTTGAGTGCACAGCCAAGAGTTACCACTGAGCACCGCCGGGTGGACCCAAAAAGCACAATTTTCTTTAAAATTAATGTTGTTCCCTCCCCATTCTACCCTCCAGCCTCCTCAGGTGGCCTGTTTCCTGCTGAAGACCAGTCCCATTCCCTTGTTCCCACTGCCTTTGGTGCTCATTATTCCCCATCATGCTTCCCTGCATACGAGAGACCATCTCTGTCTTTCCCGGACTCATTTCACTCGGCATGACACTCTGCAGGACCCTGGTGCAGAGCAAACTTCCTGCCTTGATCCCCCATATGGCCAAGAATATTCGACTGTGTACACGTGCCACAGGTTCTTCGTCCAGGCATCTAGTCTTGGACACTCGGGTTGTTTCCAGATTTTGGTTATTGTGGATAGTGCTGAAGGAACATTGGGGAACAAATGGGCCTTTGGGGGCCAAACACTCCTCCATCTCATTTTTTTTTTTTTTTGCCTTTTGGGTCACACCGGCAAGCTCGGCCACTCCTGGCTCTGCCAGGATTCCGGCGGTGCTCGGGGGCCTTGGTCCGGAACCAGGCAGGAGGGCGGCCCCACCATCTCATTTTTCCATTCTGTTTTTGGGCTATGCCTGGCAGTGCTGGGTGGAATTTGGGCTCCCACGTGCCATGCATGTCAGTGGGGCCAGCTCTGGACTCGGACTGACCATCCTTGAGGAGCTCAGGGCCTCTGCTAGGGGACTTCATGAACAGTGACAGTCCCCCAGAGGCAGGTGGGTCACTCCACAGAGGACTCCCGACTTGGCTGAGGTGCTCGGGGAGAAACTGAGGCACGCTCAGTCTGACCCACGCCTCTGGGGACACCTTCTCATCTGCCCCGGCTGAGCAGCTCCACACTGAAAGAGGCAGCCTCAGTGTCCAGTCACCAGCTGCTGGGGGCAGTCCCATTGTTCACTGTCCCATCCTACATTTCCCCCCTTTTTTTTGCTCTTTGGGTCATACCCAGTGATGCTCAGGGATTACTCCTGGCTCTGCACTCAGGAAATATACCTGGTGCTTGGGGACCACGTGAGATGCTGGGGATTGAACCTGGGCTGGCCACATGCAAGGCAAATGCCCTCCCCACTGTGCTATCCCTCCAGTCCCATCCTACATTTTTAACTTCTGCAGAATTCCTGGGCTCTTTCTGATAAACAGAAGTTAACAACTGTCCAACATAAAGTTCTTCCCCAGAGCTTAGACAATGAACTAAGATCTCTGGAGCTAAGATGATGGGTGATATCTAAGGCAAATGGGCCAGACAAGAATCCTTCTGATCCTTGCATTCTCTGGAACATTCTCCCAATCCATATGAAATGCAAAGAGCCCAATTTTCATCTAAAAGAGCCTACACATACACAAAAATAAACCCTTTCTCTTTAACTTTCTGCAATCTCTAACACAAAGACCCAGTGTTCCTATAAAACCCATAAAAGGAGCCACAGTTAACTTAATACTGAGCTTCTCCCCACAAGGGGAGTTCCTTTTCCTCTCTTCTACTTTTCTTTTATTTATTTATTTATTTATTTTTTTTTGCTTTTTGGGTCACACCCAGCGATGCACAGGGGTTACTCCCTGGCTCTGCACTCAGGAATTACTCCTGGCGGTGCTCAGGGGACCATATGGGACGCCGGGGATCGAACCCGGCCGGCACAGGCCGGCCGCGTGTGAGGCAAACGCCCTACCCGCTGGGCTATCGCCTCCGGCCCCTCTTCTACTTTTCAATAAACTTTTCTACTTTCCAACAGAGTTGTGCATCCTTTTTTTTTTTTTTTTTTTTGGGTCATACCCAGAGATGTTCGGGTGACTCCTGGCTCTGCACTCAGGAATTAGTCCTGGCGGTGTTCAAAGCACCATATGGGATGCTGGGGATAGAGCCCAGGTCAGCTGCATGTAAGGCAAGCGCTCTCCCTGCTGGCCTGGGCCAGCATCTTGATTCTTGACAATATTAAGAGCCTGGAAATCGCGGGCAGATGAAGACTCACCACCGCCACTTCGGCATCAACACCCCGCCTCCCGCCCACCTCCCTGCTGCCCCAAGTCCTCCTGCACTCTCCAAAAGCTCCACATGCTGCGTGGCTACGTACGTGGACCTCTGGGTGAAGCTTGATGAGAAACCGCTTCCTCTTGAAGCTCAGTTTGCGGACCTTGGACCAATTGAAAGTGTTGATTTTGGTTGTGCTCTGAAAATCAAGAGCGGGACAAGCTGAGAAACACTTGTGAGCTAGAGACACACAAACCTCTCGAGGCACAAGCTGAGAAGGAAATGTCTGCTGTGCTGTAGGCACATGAGGGATAATCTAGGCTCATATGTGAGGAGCCACCGAGTCTAATGGGCAAGTGGGCCGAGGCCCTGGTCCATTACACACACACACACAGTCATGCATTCTCTCACATACACAGTATCTCTCATACACCACACATCTTTCCTACACACTCTCACATACACACAATCTCATATACCCCTCTCTAATACACACTATCTCTTCATACACACTCTGACACACACACAATCTCTTCATATACACTCCGACACACACAATTTCTCTCATACACACTCTCTGACATACAATCTCTCTCCATACATACGCAATCTCTCATACACTCTGACACACAATCTCTCTCATAAACACTCTTTCATACACACAATCTCTTACATTCTCTGACACATACACGCTTGCTCATTCTCTCTCTCTCATACACACTCACACACACACACACTCACACACTGACATCTTCTGAGACATGAGAAGTCCTCAAAGCCAAGAAGTAAATCTTGGGCTATTGGTAAGAGGTACTGGGTCACTAGGTCCCTCACTACGATGCTTGGACTTCAAAGTAAAGCTCCTGTAGGAATTCCCGTTTTCAAAAACAAAAAACAAAGAACAAAACAAAAAAACACAAAGCTCCACAAAGAGGAGCCACACCCCACAAGGAGCCCACCAGCCCCGTCCCTCACTCTCCCAAGCCTTATGGCGGGGCTGCCTGAGGCTGGCGTCAGGTGTCCCAGGAAATCCTGTCCTCAGTGCCCACACACCTCCCAGAGGCTAGCTGCTTCTCTTCTCTGCAGTCTGGGTGGCAAGCCATAGATGAAAGCAAGAAACACAGTGAAGCCAGAGGGCAATCTTCATTCTGCACGCTGGCCCTGTCCACTGCTCAGGGCCTTGTACCTGGCCCCACCCTCGAAAGAGCTGTGAGCAGAGGGCCAAGAAACAGGCCCTGGCCATGGCCGTGAGTGTCCCAGCCTGCACCAGATGCGGGCACTGGCCGCGTGGACCCCTCAGTCCTAAGCTGACCCCCTCTTTGGTGTGCTTTCAGCACTTATTTTCCTGGTTGTGAAGCATCACTCACTCACTCCCAGTTGTGGCAACTGTGACTGTTTTGCCCACTCCTTACTTTCGGAGGCACAGGACTCCAGGTGGGAAGGGAGGAAGGTGCCTCCGTTCTCCGCCCAGGCTTCCTCCGTGTGCCCGGCATACTCTGCTCCCACTATCAGTCCCTGAGCTGCCAGAATGGCCTTATTTCCTGGGTGGCTCTGAGCTGGGGCTGCTCTCGACCCCGTGAGCAAGGCTGATCCTTACTCCTGTGGGCGTTGCAGGGAGCGCTCCGACGTAGCCCTGGGGTGAACTCAGCCCGTGCTCTCTCCTGCAGGACAGTCCGGCTCGAGTCAAGCCGCTGGGACAGGGACAGTGCGCGCCGCACTCCCCCACGCCCTGCAGGCCAAGCACAACAGCACAGCACAGTTCTCAGAACCAACACACCACGGAGATGCCCGCACACACGCCTCAGATGACACCTGGGCACAAATGCAGTCACACACGTCCAGAACGACAGCCAGACACGGTCACACACATCCCAGGCAACAACCTGCAACACAGCGCAAGTCACACGTCCCAGATGCCACCTGTACTGCCCCAGGCTCTCCCCACAGTGCCCAGAGACACCGCACACAGGATGCAGCATGGCGCATATGGTGTTGCTGTCTGGATGTGCCGCCCCTGAGGACAGAGTGTGTCTGTCTGTGCTTGTGGCACTGCTGAAGCCAGAGCCAATGCTTCAGGGGACTCCAGCGGCAGGGCTGTGGCTGGAGGAGCAGGGGCGCTGCTGTACTCCCACCTCTTGGGCATGGCCATTTCTTGAGGTCCTTCATCCCCTGTGTGCTACACCCCGACAGTGTACCCTGGGCAGGACCCAGGCTTGAGAGCCTGCACCAAGCCCTACCCTGGTGCCCTGTTCAGCGGGGACACGGGGGAGGTGTGACAGGGAGGGAAGAAGGTGCCACCTGCTCCGAGGCACAGAGGAGCACCCCCGCCAACACCCAGAGGCACAAATATACGCCCTGGGCTGGGGCGGCCAGATGCGAGGTTCCATGGGCACCCCACGAGGGGCAGGTCAGCCCCAGGGAGCCTTGGATTCTGCATCAGGGCTGGGGCTACCAGGGCCGTGGGCCCGAGGGCCACACAAGGGAGCTGCCAGCCCCCGGCACTGAGTCTGACATAGTGGCAACACGTGCCCGAGAGCAGTACCTGGAACACCAGGACACCCATGTGAGACACCGAGAGGCTGATCCTGGCGCCTCCCGGTCGGCAGCAGGGTGTGGCCGGACTCCGTACAGCTCCAGCTTGCGGGCGATCTCTAGCACCTGGAAATCGGACTCGGCTGGCGCCTGGCCCCTGCAAAGAGAGAGGACAGTGCGGTCACAGACCCACTCATATGTGTCTGTTGGTGTCTGGCCGTGCTTGGGAGACCAGCGGCCGGGACAGACTGACGTGCTTGGGAGACCAGCGGCCGGGACAGACGGCCATGCTTGGGAGACCAGCGGCCGGGACAGACGAACGTGCTTGGAGACCAGCGGCCAGGACAGAACTGCCGAGGACACAGCCCAGGGGAGTAAGAGTCCACTGTCCACCCTCGTGAAGTCACAGCCTCCTAGACCGTTCTCAGCCTGACAAAGACCAAACAACCCACACAGAGACGAAACCACAGCAGCAGCCCCTTCTACTGGGACGGTCAAGTCCCGGGGTGGCAGGCCACGGCACCCCAACACTGAAGCGCCTGTTGGAGACGTCCGGGCACAGCGGAGAGCAGGGCAGACACTGGCTCCTGGAGCGGCTGGCTGTCCTCCTGGTGCTACCGCAGGGCCAGTGACTGTCTTTCCGAGCGCTGCGCTAGCTAGCCTCTCCTGAAGGCTCTCAATGGGGCTTTCCCAATGCAGGTCTCGGACCAGGACTTATACCAGAAACAGCGGGCCGGATCAGCAGCACCGAGGCTGGTGACACGCATCAGCCCCACCCCTCTCTCAGGCTTCGTCCTACAGGAAAACGCCTGGGCCTGGGTCTCCATGAAACCCTCCCCCAACTCTCTGCTTACTTCTTTCTGAGACCCCTGTCCTTAATGACACACACCCAGTCCGTGGTCACCCAGGAGGGCAGCAGGGGAGCTCGGGGCTGTGGCAATCTGAGCTGGAAGAGAAGCTGCTAAAGGAAGGACCATGCCTGGCGTTGTGAAGAAGACAGACAGGATGAACTTCAGCTGAGTGCTGGCGTGCAGATGGGAGGGTCAAAGATAATCACGCTCACATTTAAGAAGGGGCAGTGTGGGTCTCGGACCAGTGCTTACAGCAGAAACAGCAAAGCCAGATCAGCAGCACCAAGGCTGCGACTGGGCCTATCACTGAGCTATGACTGGGCCAGACACTCCACAGGCGGCTCCGCCCTGCATCCAGCTGTGCGCTGGGGTACCCTCTCCTGGCACCAGGGCCCACTGCCTTTGGGACTTGAGCTGGAACTGGGCAGGGCCTCTCTGTGTGGCTGGCCGGGTGGTCTGGGGTTGTCCTTACTTCTGACTGGCTAGTATCAAGGTGAGGCTTGAAGAGGTCAGGTCAGGGAGCCCAGAAGACAGGCAGTGTCCATGGTCCCAGGAGATGGGTGGTGTCCATGGCCCCAGGAGACAGGCAGTGTCCAGGGGCCCAGGAGACAGGCAGCATTCATGGGCCTCAGGGACACAGGTAGCGTCCATGGGTGTCAGGAGACAGGCAGTGTTCTCTCTCTCTCTCTCTCTCTCTCTCTCTCTCTCTCTCTCTCTCTCTCTCTCTCTCCCTTTTTCTTAGGCTGAGCCCTGCTCTGAGAGTGGCCCCCTGGGCAGCCCCTGAAGCACTGAGCTCTGACCCCAGAGAGGCGCATGCTCCTGTGTCCCTGCAGAGGGACGTGGGCCCAGGTGCTGTGGCACATACACAGGCCCAACCCCCAGCTCTGACCAGCACCTACAAGCTGGGCACCTGTTACCCTGTCCAGCTGTTGTGCGCTTGGGGGACCTAGTGTTCAGGCACTCAGGGGCCTTTTGGTGATTCCTGGCCAACTGGGCCACAGGTCAGTGGGAGGCTCAAGAACATGGAGCTGCTTTGGGGCCAGAGCGATAGCCCAGTGGGTAGGGCGCTTGCCTTGCACACGGTCGGCCCATGCCCAGCAGCATCCCATATGGTTCCCGAGCATTGCCAGGAGTAATTCCTGAGTGCAGAGCCAGGAGAAACCACTAAGCATTGCCGGGTGTGACCCAAAAAGCCAAAAAAAAAAAAAAAAAGAACATGGAGCTGCTTGGGAGCTTTGGTGCCACCAGAACACCCCATCAGGGTCCAGGCCACCCATCAGGGCCCAGGTCACCCATCAGGGCTCAGGGCCATGTGGGTCCACCAAGGAACCTGAACCCGAGTCCCTGAGCTCTCCCTGGCCCCTCTCTACTCTGGACCAGAGCCAGAGGTCATGCTCTCTCACCCAGGATGGGTGAACACTCCCTCCCCACCCCTGTCCCTGTTTCTAGAATGTTCCCCATTGTGTGGCTCATCCCTCAAAGTTCTCTCTCCCCTCCTCTCATCCTTACTCTCCCTCTGAACAGCAACACTGGAGCAGAGCTTGAACCAACACAGGGTGACCGAAGGCCCAGCCAAGGACTGCCTCTGTGTGTGTGTGTGTGTGTGTGTGTGTGTGTGTGTGCTGTGTGTGAATATGAATGTGTGACTGTGCTTTGCTTGGTTTGCTTCAGTGTGACTGCAAGAGTGTATGTTGTGTGTGATTGTGCATGTGAGTGACTGTGCGCACGAGTGTTTTGTGTGTGACTGCATAATTGTGTGACTGTGCAAGAGTGTTGGACTGTGCAAGAGTGTGTGTTGTGTGTGACCACACAAGTGTGTGACTGTGCATGGATGTGTGTTGTGTGTGACTGTGCATAAGTGTGTGTGTGTGTGTGTGTGTGTGTGTGTGACTGGGCATGACAGTGTGCATGTGCTGGTGGTACTTTGGTGCAGGAGTCTGTTTACACATCTGCATCTTCATTTGCGTCAGGCCTCTGACTGACTCACACATGCTTCCGGTGAAATTCCAGAACTTTCTCCAGACAGCGCTCCTGGCTGGGTAGGTACTGGTGGCCTTTGAGGTGCTCTCGATCCAGGGTTTCATCATAATCACCAATTTCGGCTGTTTTAAGATAAAGCAACATGTTTACAGATGTGAACTCAGATGCACTAAGAGCCAAGACTGGGGCACTAAATCTGGCAACATGATGCATCTCCCTAAACTGGGCTTTTGGGTTTTAGGGCCACACCTCATGGTGGGGGTGGCTCCAGGCCACACACCTTACTGAACAGAAGTTTGTGCGGGTTTTTGTTTTTTTTGGGAGCCCACACCCTGTGGTGCTGAGGGCTGATGCCTGCCTCTGCACTCAGGGATCACTCTTGGTGGGCTTGGGGGACCATACGGGGTGCTGGGTGTCAAACCTGGGTCAGTCACATGCAAGGCAAACACCCTTTCCACTATCCTATCTCTACAGCTCACGTGGGTCTTTAAGTGGTATGGATTCCCACAAACTCCAATATTTCATGCTGCTAAAGCAATGTAAAAGCAGGGGGTGTAATGTCAGAGGGTCCCCGAACACAGGTGCACCCCAGACCCTAGGACTGACCCTGTAGGAGGTGGGCGGTCAGGAGCGCTGCGGTGGTGTCCGCACACGTCAGGCGGCCCTCCAGAAGGTCTCGCTTTAGCTGCAAGGCAAACAAATACCTGGAAGGAAGAACAACATGGTGGATATCAGCCTGAAGGATCCAGCACTTTCTCCCCACAGCAAACATGAGAGCAGAGCGCAGGAGACAGCCCGGGGCAGGGCAGAGAGGGCGCAGCAACGGCAAGACAGCAGACGACACAAAATCAGCAAGGAGGATGCAGCAGGCCACCCTCACAGTGGGGCCACCGGAGCAATCAGAGTGGGGACAGAGAGAAGAGGAGCGCCTACAGTGGGGACAGAGACCACGGAAGTACCCGCGAGTGGGGAGAGACCACGGGAGTACCCGCAGTGGGAACAGAGATCACGGGAGTACCCACAGTGGGGAGAGACCACGGAGTACCCACAGTGGGGAGAGACCACGGGAGTATCCACAGTGGGGACAGAGACCACAGGAGTATCCACAGTGGGGAGAGACCACGGGAGTACCCACAGCGGGAGAGACCACGGAGTACCCGCAGTGGGGAGAGACCATGGGAGTACCCACAGTGGGGAGAGACCACGGGAGTACCTGCAGTGGGGAGAGACCACGGAGTATCCACAGTGGGGATGGAGACCATGGGAGTACCCGCAGTGGGGACAGAGGCAACGGGAGTACCCACAGTGGGGAGAGACCATGGGAGTACCCATAGTGGGACAGAGACCATGGGAGTACCCAAGTGGGGACAGAGACCACGGGAGTACCCACAGTGGGGACAGAGACCACGGGAGTACCCACAGTGGGGACAGAGACCACGGGAGTACCCACAGTGGGGAGAGACCATGGGAGTACCCACAGTGGGGACAGAGGCAACGGGAGTACCCACAGTGGGGACAGAGACCACAGGAGCATCCAGAGTGGGGACAGAGACCAGAGGAGCACCCCACTGGGGACAAAGAACACGGGAGGACCTCCAGGGGGATGGGGGCCCTGTGATGAGGATCAGGCAGACGAGTCTGCTTTCGTCGAGCAGTTTCCCACAGAACAGCACAGTCTACAGCTGCGCCTCGGGGGAGTCGCCCTCGTGTCCCTCACACTGACACACACAGTCCGAAGCTGTGCCTCGGGGAGTCGCCCCTCGTCTCCCTCACACTGACACACAGTCCACAGCTGCGCCTCGGGGGAGTCGCCCCTCGTGTCCCTCGCACACTGACACACAGTCCACAGCTGCGCCCGGGGGAGTCGCCCCTCGTCTCCCTCACACTGACACACAGTCCGCAGCTGCTGCCTCGGGGAGTCGCCCCTCGTGTCCCTCACACTGACAGCACAGTCCGCAGCTGCGCCTCGGGGAGTCGCCCCTCGTGTCCCTCACACTGACACACAGTCCGCAGCTGCGCCTCGGGGAGTCGCCCCCGTCTCCCTCACACTGACACACAGTCCGCAGCTGCGCCTCGGGGGAGTCGCCCCTCGTGTCCCTCACACTGACACACAGTCCGCAGCTGCGCCTCGGGGAGTCGCCCCTCGTGTCCCTCACACTGACACACAGTCCGCAGCTGTGCGCTCGGGGAGTCGCCCTCGTGTCCCTCACACTGACACACAGTCCACAGCTGCGCCTCGGGGGAGTCGCCCCTCGTGTCCCCTCACAGTGACACACAGTCCGCAGCTGAGCCTCGGGGGAGTCGCCCCTCGTGTCCCTCACACTGACAGCACAGTCCGCAGCTGCGCCTTGGGGAGTCGCCCCTCCTGTCCCTCACACTGACACACAGTCCGCAGCTGCGCTGCCCGGGGAGTCGCCCCTCCTGTCCCTCACTCACACAGACACACTGACCACTGAATCACTGAATGTGAAATAGAATCACTCAATCAAGGGCCAGCTTAAACTGTCGCCAGGACGTTTTTAAACATTTCCTACATTTGATCTTGGCTGGAATCAGCCACACAGGCACTCTCAAATGGCTGGTGACTGAAAAGGCTGATTTAGTCACTGACTCAACCACCAGAATGCCTGAACGGGGACCTGTCTGAGCTGTTCTAGGAGCTGGAAGGATGGAGGTGAACACGATTCTCTGCCTTTGTGTGAGCTGTTCTCACACACTCTGATCTCTCCACCTAAGTGCTAGAGAGACAGCAGAGGGCAGGGGGATTTCTTTGCACACTTGCTTTGCACGCTGCCATTTGATTTGATCCCTCACACCCCATATGGTCCCCTAAGCATGCCAAGAGTGGTCCTGAACACAGAGCCTGGAGTAAGCCTTGGGCTCCCACTGGGTGTGGCCCCAAGACAACCCAAGAACAAATAAGCAGCTGTGCGGACGAGCTAACACAGAGCCTGTCAGGTGACGTGGGTAGTGCGGCACAGAATGTAACGCCCACCAGAGGGGGTAAGGAATGCAGGCAGGGCAAAGCCCATGGCATGCTCTGGGCACATGTGGGCAAAAACCAACCATGCAACCTCCAAGGCAGAGGGGCATGGTAGGGCGGGGGTGGACGGGAATGTTTTGGATGAAGAGCTTCTTTCTCTGACCATAAATGTGCTGGTCCTGGAATGAGAAGGGCCTGGGCGCCAGCGGCATGGGTGCAGAGACACTGCAAACTAGGTGCCAGAAGCCTTGCCCAGGGCTCACCTTTCAGGCTGCCCATTTCTCGGCAACTGTGTCCACTCCTGAGTGCACCTGGCTTTGCCACCTGCTACTGCCGCCACAACTCCATGACTGAGACTGTCAGATGACCTCCACGGGGCACTCGCTGCTCATCAGATTCATGACAGGCAGTTACTGAGGAAGCCCAGAGGCTTTCTGTGATCACTCCCATCAGGTCCCCTGCTCTCCTGTGATCACTCACCATCAGATCCCCTGCTCTCCTGTGATCACTCACCATCAGATCCCCTGCTCTCCTGTGATCACACCATCAGATCCCCTGCTCTCCTGTGATCACTCCCATCAGGTCCCTGCTCTCCTGTGATCACACCATCAGATCCCCTGCTCTCCTGTGATCACTCACCATCAGGTCCCCTGCTCTCCTGTGATCACTCACCATCAGGTCCCCTGCTCTCCTGTGATCACTCCCATCAGGTCCCCTGCTCTCCTGTGATCACTCCCATCAGATCCCCTGCTCTCCTGTGATCACTCCCATCAGGTCCCTGCTCTCCTGTGATCACTCCCATCAGGTCCCCTGCTCTCCTGTGATCACTCACCATCAGATCCCCTGCTCTCCTGTGATCACTCACCATCCCTGTCCCCTGCATTTCCTACCTGGCCTGGGAGCTGACCCTGTACATGAGACACATGGAGAAACCTCCTACAAATGTTTGCTCAGATGGAATGCTTCCTCTGAGCGTTTGACACGATCCGTCTAATCTGAGGACGCTCCTTTCTTGGAGTCTCCCAGGCAAGCGCATCTATCTGAGCTTGAAGCAAATCCTCGAGCTTGAAGCATGTGCAGTCACGTGTGCTGGAGGCCGTGGGTGTCCTGCCTGATATGGCCCTTCTCTTAGCTTAGCCTGCCCTAGCAATGTGTGTGTGTGTGTGTGTGTGTGTGTGTGTGTGTGTGTGTGTCCAGAGCTGTGGCCCTTTCTCCTGCCCTAACAGCGAGTGTGCAGAGCTGTACAGAGCTGGGTCTTCCCCAGTGCTCCTTCCTATGACACCGGGGGGGGGGGGGTCATCCCAGCGCACATATTTGCTTGCTTTGCTGAACCCACAACCGCCCAGGGGTCACCCGCAGCTGCTGGGGAGATGCTGCAGTGTGTGTGTGGGGGACCACAGGCAAACATGCACCATCTCTCCAATCCCAGGGTTTGTATTTTTAGGTCTGGGGACCCCCGGGCCACACTCCAGCACTCAAAGGGCTGAGCACTGAACTGGCATCATATTGTCAGGCACGGCCACGGCCCTCGGGCTCTCTCAGCCCCGGCACTTCTCACAGAGACCAGACGTCCTCCTCATTCTTTCCATCTTTTGTTTCTGTTTGGGGAGGGGGTCACACATGGTGGCGCCCAGGAACTGCTCCTGGCAGTGCCAGGGCTTAAAGGTGAGCTGTCCCCCAGGGGGCCTATGTGCCTGCCGGCCGAGTGCCCCGTGCCCAGCCCGCCTCCCTCCCACCAGCTCTGAGCACTGAGCGGGCCCAGGCAGGCCCTTTACCGTGTATATTCCTCCTGCAGCTGACCCGGATCCGGAGGGAAGAACTTCACTGCCAGGTGCAGCACTGTGTTCTTTGGCCCTACGAAAGGGAAAACGGCAAACTTCACAAATATACTCTCCTCATCCACAAAGCCTCCACACATTATAGTGCTGGCCACCAAACCTGAACTTCAAAGGGCCATCAGAGAAACTCTCAAACAAGACATCTTAAAATATATCCTATGCGTGAGTCCTAAATTTCATATATAAAGAGTCAGCTTTTGCATCAGGTGGAGTTAAGGAAACAGGCAAACAAAAGCAGAAAGTACAGGAAATACGGGAGGCTGGTACTGCCTGTGGCTGGCCCGAGCTTTATTCCAGCACCTCCTATGGTCCCCTGAGCACTGCTGGGTGAGGCTCCAAAACAAGGAAACAACAAAAGCAGAAGACTGCACACTAGAGCTTTTTAATACATCACTGTTCATGTTTTAGAATTAAATGCTGATTAAAAAGGTTAAGGTTGGGGCCGGAGCGATAGCCCAGCGGGTAGGGTGTTTGCCTTGCACGCGGCTGGCCCTTGCCGCCCGGGTTCGATCCCCGGCATCCCATATGGTCCCCCGAGCACCGCCAGGAGTAATTCCTGAGTGCAGAGCCAGGAGAAACCTCTGAGCATTGCTGGATGTGACCCAAAAAGCAAAAAAAAAAAAAAAAAAAAAAAAAAAGGTTAAGGTTGGGGCCGAGCCCGCCGGTAGGGCGTTGCCTTGCCGCGCCGGCCCATGGCGGCCCAGGTCGATCCCGCCCTATGGTCCCCGAGCCTCCGGGTATTCTGAGTGAGAGCCAGGGAGTAACCCTGAGTGTCGCGGTTGACCCAAAAGCAAAATAATAAATAAAAAATAAAAAATAAAAAAAAAAAAAGGTTGGGGCTGGAGCAATCACCCAGCGGGTAGGGCGTTTGCCTTACATGCAGCTGGCCTGTGCCGACCTGGGTTTGATCCCCGGCATCCCATATGGTCCCCCGAGCACTGCCAGGAGTAATTCCTGAGTGTAGAGCCAGGAGAAACCCCTGAGCATTGCCAGGTGTGACCCCCCCAAAAAGCAATAAAAAGGTTAGATATTTATACTCTTTTGCAGCATTAATGGTAAAAACAATTATTTTTGAAACCCTGATATACTGTGGTCAAGAGCTCACATCACTCAAGATACCGAACTAGGAAACCCACCCAGTGTAAAGAACAAGGACAGCAGCTCCTCGCAGCACTCAGGCCTTACTGCAATCTCATAATGCAGCCGTGTACTGCTCACCATTAGGGAAAGGGGAAGAACCTGGCTAACCTGCACACGAACTGAGGTGTCTGCAGCCTCAGCACACCCCAGGCCCTTGCCACGCCCTGACTCTCCTGATGCAGAGACAGAGCCCAGGCCCTTGCCACGCCCTGACTCTCCTGATGCAGAGACAGACCCCAGGTCCCACCAGTCTCAGGCCATCGGCAGCACAGGGAGCCCCATTTGCTACTCTGTGAGGCTGGGAAGATTGGGAAATTAATAGTCACAATGCTCCCGGACCTAAAATAATTTACCAGATCCCAGAAAACAGGAAGTTAATTTTCAGAGAGAGGAAGATTTCACATCAGACCTGGGAAGCTTTGCTCCTTACCTCAACTTTTTTAAAAATCTTTTTATTTATTTATTTATTATTTATTTTTGTGGGGGTCACACCCGGCGATGCTCAGAGGTTACTCCTGGCTCTTCGCTCAGGAGTTACTCCTGGTGGTGCTCAGGGGACCATATAGGATGCTAGGAATCGAACCTGGATTGGCCGCATGCAAGGCAAATGCCCTACCCGCTGTGCTATCACTCCACCCCCCAATCTTTTTTTTTTCTTTTTTGGTCACACCTGAAATGCTCAGGGGTTACTCCTGGCTCTGCACTTAGGAGTTACTCCTGGCAGTGCTCAGGGGACCACATGGGATGTCGGGATCAAACCTGGGTCAGCCGAGTGCAAGGCAAACGACCTACTGCTGGACTATTGCTCGGCTCCCTCACCTCAATGTTAAAGATACAATCAGGGGCCAGAGCGATAGCCCAGCGGGTAGGGCGTTTGCCTTGCAAGCGCCGGCCTGTGCCGGCCTGGGTTCGATCCCCGGCATCCCATATGGTCCCCCGAGCACCGCCAGGAGTAATTCCTGAGTGCAGAGCCAGGAGTAACCCCTGAGCATCGCTGGGTGTGACCCAAAAAGCAAAAAAAAAAAAAAAAAATATATATATATATATATATATATATATATATATATATTTCTCCGGTTCATTTCTCCCTCTCCTGCTGCTGGGGCAGGATGGAGCAAGGGCAGCCACTACAGCCTCCAGATGTGAGCAGGTGACACGGAAATGACAGAACGAGCACTGTCCCCTCCGTCCAGAGTCTGCAGCAGAGAAACCTCGACTCGCAAGGGACTTTCCTTCATTCTGGGGGTTCGAACTGCGGCAGGGTCAACCCCTCTGGCATGGACACAAGGTTAAGGGTTCCAGAAGGGACTTACGCGTATTTGTCTTGCGATGGGTTTCGTGAGGTTCAAGCCAAATCTACAGAAAAGGGAGGCAAGGACACCAACTTGGTTAGACCAGGTCTGGGTGCCAGTCTGTTCCAGGTGAACACCCTTCCAGGCTGACATGACTTCAGGGCGGACCTGTACACTGCCCAGCGCAGGAGGGCTGGGCCACAGCACCGGGCCGGAGGATGGTGCCACCATCAGTTGCGTTGTCAAGCGAGGCCTTGGTTTCTCTGCCCAGGCCCTTGCAGACACTAAAGCACCACACCTGGAGGGTGGCACCTCCATACGGGCCAGGATGGCCAGACCGGCCAAGCTCTCAGCACTCTCCATCCCTGGGGGCCATGATGGCTGGCCCAGGCAACCTCTCGGCTCCCACCATCCCTGAGCAGACCATGGCCTGGCCCTGGAGCTGGACCTCAGGCAGGGAGCCCCCTGTAGTGAGGCTCAGCTTCTGAGCTCGGGCTCGGACATGGCAGCTGCACCTGACCAGAGGGCTGCTCACTTCCTGTCCCCTGCTTGTCCTGGCTGAGAGCCTGAGCCCACACACGCCCAAACACATACCCAGCGGGATGGGACATTCTGGAACTCTAGGCCAAAGTAGTCGCACTCCATCAGGTTCAGACGCTTCCACACGGTGGTCAGCAGCACCTGGCCATGGCTCTTGGGCTGTGGGAGGTGGAGAAAAGGCAGGCGGCACCTCAAGAACCCACACAGGGGTGGGGACAGTCTCTCCTGGTGCCAGAAGAGGCTGCTCAAAATCAACAACTTAAAGAGCACTTGCTGGGAAAAATGAAAGAAATCGTCCACACAGAAGTCACAGGACTGAATAATGTGGAATAAAGCCTTGGGGGCAGAGGAGTACAGCAGGAAGGGCACTAGTCCCACTTGACCAACCCGGGCTGGATCCCTGAACTCCACATGGCCCCCCATCCCCACCAGACACAATCCTGAGTGCAGAGCCGGGAGTAAGCCCTGGGCACTGCTGGGTGTGTTCAAAAAAAAAAAAAAAGAGAGGAAATTCAAAAAGAACCTAAAAGGTGAAGATAATATAAGGGAAATTATTGATAATATCAAGAGGCCTAATTTCAGAATCACAGAAATCCCAGGACAAGAAAGAGGAAAAACAAAATGGCTGGTAGAAGAGACAAGCGGGAGAAATTCCCGACCTGATGGGGCAGATGAGAGGGCGCCAAGAGGATCTACCAGATTAAACAAAACTACACCAAGGCAATTTGTGATCAAACAGCAAGACCCAGAGACAGGCTCCGTAGAGCTGAGACAGAAGCCTCACACACGGGGACCGCAGAGCAGTCACGCAAGACTGTCCCAGCAAACCTCGACAGCAAGGTAAGAACGACACATCACAGAACCAAGTCGAAAGAACTTCCAACCGCAGACCCTCTACCCAGCAGGACTGTCAGAGTAGAAGGGGCAAAGACAAGCAGCGGCTGAGGACATATTTGGAATCTAATCCAGACTGGCAAGGATGCTAAAGGGTCTCATATGAAAGAGAAACAGCACACAGCACAACCCCCCAGGCTCCCCGTAAACACATGACATCAATAATTTCAGTAAAGGGGCCGGAGCGATAGCCCAGTGGGTAGGGCGTTTGCCTTGCACGCGGCCGGCCTATGCCGGCCCGGGTTCGATCCCCGCATCCCATCTGGTCCCCCGAGCACCGCCAGGAGTAATTCCTGAGTGCAGAGCCAGGAGAAACCCCTGAATATTGCCGGGTGTGACCCAAAAAGCAAAAAAAAAAAATCAGTAAATATTAATGCACTAATTCCTTGATAAATAAACAACACACAGTCACAGGATGGATCAGGAAACAAAACCCAAACTTTTGCTGCTGACAGGAAATACCTAAACTTTCATGATAAATACAGACTCAGAGCGAATGTCTAGGAGACAATCAAATAGGCTAATCGCAGACAGGAACGAAAACAAAAAACCACCAGGGACAGCCACATATTTTAAAACCAAATAGCACTTCAGAAAAGAAGACAATAAAAGAAAGGGAAGGACATTTGTGCTGGTTAAGAATCAATCGATTACAAGGACTTCCTCTCAACGGAGATGCACCAAATGAAGGGGCAGCAAAGTTTATAAAGCAACTGCCCAGAGACCTGAGGAATTCCACTATGGGCAGAACAACAGTGGTGGGGGAATTCAAGAGATTAATTTCATACAATACACTTAGTTCACTCTCGTCGTGGGACAGATCAATTAGGCAAAGCATCAATAATGAAGCAAGAGTCAAAAATGAGGAGCTGGGCGGAGCAAGAGCATAGTAGGTAGGGCATTTGCCTTTCATGCAGCCGGCCCGGGTTGGATCCCGGCATCCCACATGGTCCCCTGAGCACCGCAAGGAGTAATTCCTGAGTGAGGAGCCAGGAGTAACCCCTGAGCATTGCCGGGTATGACCCAAAAAAAAAAAAATGAGGAGCTGGAAGAACTGGTCTAAAAGACACATTCAGGGACCTTCGGTCCCCAGACTGATACATTCCCCACAGCACATGGGACAGTCAGGACCCTCCACCCCAAGCCTGATACATTCTCCATGGCAATGGGACAATCTTCAGGATAGGTCACACGCTGGAACACACCTCAAACATACACCAAAACAAATACTGTTGCTATCGCTGGTTTGGTCAGATCCTGAGTGAGTTGAGCACTCACAAAGAAGTCTCTGTGAGAAAGTTCAGGGGAAAAATTCACTCACTCTCAGGTGGAAATGGGATATTTAATAGGGAGAGGTCGTGTGTGAACTCTGTGTCAGCCAGTCAGGTAGGGTGTAAGAGGGGATTAAAACAGGGTATTCACTACATCCTGGAAACTCACAAAGTGAATGCAAGAACAGGAATCGGCCAGACTCGCACATAACAACCCAGAAAAAAGTCATGACTTTATTAATTATTATTAACATCATTTATTATTAATACCATTCCCTTATATGGGCTATAATGGTCAATATAATTAGTGCTGGCTAAGGGAACAGGCACGGGAATGGGGGTGGGTGAGAAATGAGGGTCTCTGGTGGGGGGGACACACTGGTTGTGGGATTGGCGTTGAATGATGAAATCGCTCTAACAACTGAATTGTGAAAAACTTGGTACTTTGTAAATCACAGTGTTTAAATAAAACCTAATAAATAAAAATAAAACAGGGTGTTGCTTCTGTACAGGGTGTGTGCTTAATATGTTTAACTACACATACCAAGCACTTCTCAGACCACAAAACCAAAAAAGTATAAATAAACCATAAGGAGAAAGTGGCAAAAAAGACTATATACCTGGAAACTAAACAACATACTAAACAGCTGAGTCAAAGTGGAAATCAAAGACAAATTCGAAGATTCCTCGAAACAAAGCGAGAATGAAGACAGCAATTGCCAGAATCTATGGGCAGCCAAAGCAGTACTGAGAGAAAAATTGATAGCCATTCAAGCACACACCAGGAAAGAAGGGCTCAAATCGAGAAGCTAGCCTGTCAGGTAGTTAGAGATGAACTAGAAACAGAACAACAGAATGAATTCCAGAGGAAATATCCAGAGCAAACAGAAGGCAGGAGATAAAAATAAGAGCAGAAGCCTACAATATACACAGAACACAATACAGAGACATCAATGAAACCAGGAATTGGTTTCTTGAGAGTAAACTATACGGACAAACCCTTAGCTAGAATAACCAACTTTATGGCACTAGGCTCAATACCAAGAGAAATGGAAAAATTCTTAGAATTGGAGGCTGGAGCAACAGCACAGTGGGGAGGGCATTTACCTTGGCAAGCAACCAACCTGGGTTTGATCCCTGGCAACCCATATGGTCCCCCGAGCACTGCCAGAAGTAATTCCTCAGTGCAGAGCCAGGAGTAACCCCTGAGCATTGCTGGGTGTTACCCAAAAGAAAAAAAAAAATCTTACAAATGTTCAAGACTGAACCAAGAAGAAACAAAAAACTTGAATGGACCTCGAGAAATGAAACAGGAATTAAAAAAGTTTCCCCAAGAACAAAAGCCTGGTCCACATGGATTCACTAGGTGAATGCTATCAGCATGTCAAAGAGCACTTGGTTCTATTGGAACTGAGTATACTGAAGCACACTCTCAAATATACAATCACTTAATCTTCGATAAAGAAGCAAAAAAAAGGGGGGGGGTGGTTGGGGGGGGTTGGGGGGGGTATCAAAAAAGACAAAAAACATATTAAGGGGAGCAAAGAAAGCCTCTTCAACAGATGGTGCTGGGAAAACTGGGCAGCTACGCATAAAAATTAACTTAGACCTCCTTCTAATGCCATGCACAAAAGTCAGAACAAAATGGATTAAAGATCTCAACATCAGACATGAATCTATAACATACATTAAAGAAAACATAGGAAAAACGGCTTTTGACATCTCTGAAGAAGCTAAAAGCATCTTCAGAGGCTGAACACCACTGACAAAGCAAATGGAAGCAAAGATAAACAAATGGTATTATATAAAACTGAAAAGTTTCTGCACCTCAAAAGAAACAGTGACTAATATACAGAGACAGTTCACAAACTGGGAAAGAATATTCACCCAAAGCCCATCTGATAAGGGGTTAATATCCATGATATATCAGGCACTGGTAGAACGTTACAAGAAGAGAACAGCCAACCCCATCAAAAAAATGGGGGAGAAGAAATGAACAGAAACTTCCAAAAAAGAAATTTGAATGGCCAAAAGACATATGAAAAGTGCTCTTTATCATTAATTATCAGGGAGATGCAAATCAAAACAACAATGAGGTACCATCATCTCACACCACACAGACTGGAAAACATCCAAAAAAGCAAGAACAACCGGTGCTGGCGTGGATGTGGGGAGAAAGGGTCTCTCATCCATTGTTGGTGGGGGATGCCGACTGGTCCAGCCCTTTTTGGAAAACAATATGGACATTCCTCCAAAGACTAGATATTGAGCTCCCATTTGACACAGCAATACCACGCCTGGGAATATACCCTGGAAACTCAAAAACACATAGCATAAATACTATCTGCACTTCTAGATTCATTGCAGCTCTATTCACGATAGCCAGAATCTGGAAACAACCTAAATACCCGAGAACAGAAGACTGGATAATGAAACTGTGGTACATCTACACAATGGAATACTATGCAAGCTGTCAGAAAGATGAAGTCATGAACTTTACCTGCAAATGGATGAACATGGAGACTATCATGCTGAGTGAAATTAGTCAGAATAGAATGACTGCATTCATTAATGGGATATAAAATATATACCAGTGTTCTACTAATTGTGGGAAATGGTAATGCCAGACTAGAACTCAGTATTGAATATACACAAAGATACTTACATAATAAACCCTAAATGTCTGTAGGGCAAGCCACAATGTATGAGAGAGAGACACACACACAATATGGACATTCCTCCAAAGACTAGACATTGAGCTCCCATTTGACCCAGCCATACCACTCCTGGGAATATACCCTGGGAAGCCAAAAATACGCAGTGAAAACACCATCCCTACTTTCATGTTCATAGCACAATTATTCACAATAGCCAGAATCTGGAAACAACCAGAGTGTCCAAGAATCGATGACTGGATAAAGAAACTTTGGTACATCTATACAATGGAATACTATGCAGCTGTCAGAAAAAAAATGAAGTTATGAAATTTGCCTATAAATGGATGGACATGGAGAGGATCATGTTGAGTGAAATTAGCCAGAAATAGAGAGACAGATATAGAATGACTGCATTTATTTGTATGACATAAATATATGTAAAATACATATTATGATACCAAAATCCAAGGTCAGGTGAAGCATGGAACAGGAGGTCTTGTCAAAGGTGGAAATTATCACAAATGTGTGGGAGTCAGAGGCTAGGTAAGACAGAGAATGGAACAGTGTGCTAATAATTGTCGAAAGTGCTGATACCAACCTAGAACTGAGCTTTAAATACAGGCAAAAAGATACACATGACAACCTCTTAATGTATGTATTGTAATCCACAATGTGGAAGGGAAGGGAAAAGAGAAAGAGAGAGATAGAGAAAGTGAAAGAATTTAAGAACCTGCCACAGAGGCAGGCTGGGGGGGGGGAGAGGGAATCAGGGACATTGGTGGTGGGAAATGGGCACTGGTGGAGGGATGGGTGCTGGAACACTGTATGACTGAAACCCAAATATGAACATCTTATGAACATCTTTGTAACTGTATATCTCATGATGGTTTAATAAAATATTAAAAAAAAAATAAGAGAGGGGGGCGAGCGATAGCCCAGCGTTTGCCTTGCATGCAGCCGGCCCATGCTGGCCTGGGTTCGATCCCGGCATCCCATATGGTCCCCGAGCACCAGGAGGTAATTCCTGAGTGAAGAGCCAGAGAAACCCCTGAGCATCGCCGGTGTGACCCAAAAAAAGCAAAAAAAAAAAAAGAGAGAGAGGAGACAAGGAGAGACAGAGAGACAGAGAGAAAGAGAGAGTAAAAGAAAAGTGCCTGCTACAGAGGCAGTTGGGGGGCGGGAATGTGGGAATAGGGCACCAGTGGAGGGGCGGGTGCTGGAACACTATATACTGGGACCCAATTATGAACATCTTTGTAACTGTATATCTCACGATGGTATAATAAAAAAAAATTTCTTTTTGCTTTTTGGGTCACACCGGAGATGCTCAGGGGCTACTCCTGGCTCTGCACTCAGGAACCACTCCTGGCGGTGCTCGGGGACTATATGGGATGCCGGAATCAACTGCGCCGGCATGGGCCGGGCTGCGTGCAAAAAAACCTACCCACTGGGCTATCGCTCCGGCCCCAGTATAAAAAAAATTTTTTTAAAAAGCACTTGGTGGGGCGGGCTGCCGAGGGTGTTGTGGCGCCCTGCGCAGGGTTCGTTCGATCTAGTCGGCCGGTGTTCTGGTGCGGCAAAAAAAAAAAAAAGCACTTGGTGCCAGTTCATTCCAAGCTCTTCCAAACTATTGAAGAAGCAAGAGACCTCCCTGATAGCTTCTATGGAGCCAGTATTACGCTGACATCATAGCAGACACTACTAAAGGATACAACCATACACCAGCATCCCGGATGAACAGTGATGTGAAAGTCTGTTATGGCTTTTAAATAACTGTAGGTGAGGGGGACTGTGGCTCCCCGCTCAGGGGTCCCAAGGCCCCAGGCTCAGAGGAGTCCTGTGGGTTCCACTGCCTTGACATTACTTGGGGGCAGAGGGTAAGCATGGTAGCAGATGCCAAGGCCGCTCTGGGTCCCCTGCAGTACTCACTATCCCATAGGGGCCCTGTCCGGGTGCCACCATCCCCGACGGCCCACAGAATAAAGAGCAAGCCCAGGGGTTCCTAAGGTTACTCTTATTTTCTTTTTGGGTCACACCCGGCAATGCTCAGGGGTTACTCCTGGTTCTGCACTCAGGAATTACTCCTGGCGGTGCTCGGGGACCATATGGGATGCCGGGATTGAACTGGGTCAGCCGTGTGCAAGGCCAATGCTTTACCCACTAGACTATCACTGTGGCCCCTGATTCACGATTTTTTTTTTTTTTTCGGGGGCACCCCGCCCCGCGTTTTAAAAAGTCACAAGCATGGCTGGTCCTCACAGTGACACTGGCACAGCACCCGGCACAGAGCATGTGCTGCCCACAGGGGCACTATGCCAATCTGGATGTGTTCAGCTGTGTAATGACCTGTATGAATGCTTCTCAACACCCATTTAAAAATACAAATACAACCTTAGGGGCCGGAGCGATAGCCCAGCGGGTAGGGTGTTTGCGTTGCATGCGGCCTGCCTGTGCCGGCCGGGTTCGATCCCGGCATCCCATATGGTCCCCTGAGCACCGCCAGGAGTAATTCCTGAGTGCAGAGCCAGGAGAAACCCCTGAGCGTCGCCGGTGTGACCCAAAAGCAAAACAAACAAACAAACAAACAAATAAATAAATAAACAAATTAAAATACAACCTTAAATATTAAAAAATAAAGATCTTCTAAAGAATTTGTTTCCTATGCCAGTATATTCATTCATAAAACTGTAAGTACCAACACTATTGCAAACATGTGACCCAAACCACAATAATTAAATCAAAAGGACGAGTTGGGGACCGGGCGACAGTAAAGGAGGGCGCCTGCCTTGCATGTTTGCCAGTTTGCCAGAGTCCTGCCAGCCCAGGCACAGCACACTCAGCTGTGGCCTTCGGCGTGAGCCTTCTATAGCAGGTGGTGTGGCTCAGTGCCGCCCGTGCTGGAGCCAGAGTGAGCATTTCCCCAGAGCAAAGGCTGCAGCCCAGCGCCAGCACGGAAAGGGCTGCCGTTCTGTCCAGAACAAGCAGCAGCCCAAGTGCTTCCGACAGCCCCTCCCGCAGTCTTCTCAGCTCAGACACAAACACACTGTTCACGTCGCGCCCACAGCTTGTCTGGGCGGGGCCGGGCCACAGCAACCCACTGGCAAAGTGCTGCCTCATGCTCCGCACTCTGGGAAAACTCCCCGGGAAGCTGGACTTCGCTGACTATTTGCAGCTCTCCGGACAAGCCGTGTCCCTCCCTGGAACCTGGTCGGGGGACAGTGTCCACTAGGCTCCTGGCTTCCCCCACCGCCACCAGCTGGCTGTGCTCCTGGTGCTGCTGTGCTACGTGTGCATGGGCCCAAGAGCACCCGGAGCCGGGCTACACTCCTCCAGGGCTCCTGAAAGGGCACTTCTGTTCTCTTGTGTCCCCACACACCGGTCAAGCTACGGGGCAGAGCGGCATGAGGGTGACTGTTCCTGCCCTGTCGCCGGGCCCACCCCTGCCGTGCTCGCTGTGGAGGAAGGGTGCTGTGGGCATGCTGTGGCCAGCGAAGGAGGGGCTCCTCCTAGGGCCCTCGAGGAGATTCTTATATTTGGGTGGGGGCCACAGCCAGCGGTATTCAGGGGCTGACTCCTGGCTCTGTGCTCAGGGATCACTCCTGGCGGGCTCAAGGGACCACATGGGGTGCTGGGGACTGAACCTGGGTCAGCTGCGTGCAAGGCAAGTGCCCTCCCCACTGCTACGCTCTGGCCCCAATTAACTTAAGTATTTAAAAAAGAAGCCCCGTATTCTCAAAGAGGGCTGGCTTCAGTGTCTTCATCGGTAAGGATCCGGAGGAATTAGCAGAAGCAGGGAAAGGGAAGGAGCAGGTAACAAGACAAGCGCCAGAGACGAGCTCCAAGGAGATGAAATGAGCGTCAAGCCCAGCAGCATCTGCCTTTGTGGAACTGATAATACTGCCACGGGGGCACCTGGCCTCCTGCGACTGTATTATCAGTTCCACAAAGGCAGGGGGACCAGGGTGAGCAGGAGCGAGGGCAGGAGCCAGAGCGTCCTGAGGACACCATGAAGGGACGTGTCTGCGGGTACTTCAAAGCTCCTCTGGGAATCATTAGTGGGAAAGACAGAACCAATCAGTGGCAGAAATGTAGCAGCAGAGTAAGCGCTGTGGGAGGTGGCCCAGGAGCAGGGCCCGAGGTGTGGCCGAGGCGACACGAAAGAGCCACACTCGAGTCCACGACAGTCATGGGAGAAGGGAGATCCACTGGTGGCAAACATGAGCGTGGGTTCTCCAGGGGAAGGATGAGTCACCCAGGGATCCCATCTGGGTAGCCACACACACACATTAGCCGCACACACCCCACAGCTGCAACACCCCACAGCCGCAACACCCACAGCCCCACACACCCCACAGCCCCACACACCCCACAGTCCCCACTGTCCTTCGCTGGAGGACCGTGGAGGGAGGGGAAGAGGCTCCGGGGTTCCTGGAACAAACCAGCAGGACTGAGAAAGGCGTGTGGGTTGGAGAGAAAAACAGGAGGTGATGTGGAAGCCCCTCAGGTAGGAGGTGAGTGTGGGTGGGGGGGACGGTGTGGGAGGTAAGTGTGGGAACCTGGTGGGAGGTGAGTGTAGGAGCCTGTGTAGGAGGTGATGTGGGACTCACGTGGGACGGGAGCGTGGACCCCTGCAGAGAAGCGTCTGCTCCTGTGCTGTTGGGGGGCAGCCACGAGAGGCACCAAGACCCCAGGTGCTCTGTTAGCGCATGATGGCCCAGCATGATGGTTTATGCTCCTGGGATCCTGAGGTGACGGTGTCTCTGCTCCATGCACCTGCCCTGGTGACAGGGATGGCCCTTCCCCACCTGCCTCCTGACTCAGGGCCACCAGCACGTGTGTGCTCACGTGCACGTGTGTATATCTTGGGTGTGCATATGCATGTGTACCTGTACACCTGTGCATGTGTGCCTGTGTGCACATGTGCTGGTATGTTTGCACCCGTGCATGTATGCATATGTGCACGCCTCTGCATGTGTGCACATGCGTGTGCCTGTGCATGTTCACAATAGGTAGCATGCATTTGGGCATGACTGGAATGCTTTCATGTACATCCATGCCTGGCCTGGGTCACATGCACATGTATGCTGGTGCATTCATTCATGTGCATGTATATGCATGTATGCAAGTGTGCACATATATGTGTGTGTCGTGGTACACTGTGAATATATGTGCATGTGCTGTGTGTACACATGTTTGCACAGACATGTGGAGATGTATGCCTTATGTGTGCGTATTACATGTGTAGAGATGTGTGTGCCCTGTGTGTGTATATGCCTATACACACGTGTATCTGTGTGTCTTGACACCCCTACAGTCACAACACCACAACAGTCACTGGAAATAAAACCACCCAGAGGCTGCCTGGGAGCCCGCCCCATCCCTGGGCCCCGGTCACAAGAGATGGACTGAGAGAAAACACGGGGTCTGAGGCTGGGCGGTCACTGACAGCGTCTGCAGGGGAAGCACGCTGAGTCTCCTCCAAGCTCAGACTATCCCGCGGCAGATGAGCGATTATTCACTCTTCCTCTGCGAGAAGACTAAAATAAGTTCTGAGGCGGTGGTTTTGCCATATTTAGGATGTTCTTGTGGGAGCAATGACAAACATCTGGCCATGATACTCTCTGGAATTCTGACTATTTTTCTGGCCAGAGAGCTAGCCTGCGGCTTCCCGGGAACAGTGGCTGAGTCTCCCTGCTCTGAGCTGCAGGAGTGGGCCTTTGTTCTCCAACTCCTCAGATGCACGCTAAAGCCTTTGCAATTCTTTAAGAAACAGAGAAGTCAGGCCCGAGCAACAGGATGGTGGGGAGGGCATTGCCTTGCATGCGGCTGAGCCGGGTTCATCCCGGCACCTCAAAGGGTTCCCAAGCCCCACCAGGAGCGATCACTGAACACAGAGCCGGGAGGAAAGCCTGAGCACGGCTGAGTTTGTGGCAGGTGACACCTGCTCAGTGGGTCCTCCCACAGCTGAGGCCGGACGCCTGCTCAGTGGGTCCTCCCCAGCTGAGGCCGGACCCTGCTCGGGGTCCTCCCCCAGCTGAGGCCGGACGCCTGCTCAGTGGGTCCTCCCCAGCTGAGGCCGGCGCCTGCTCAGTGGGTCTCCCAGCTGAGGCCGGACGCCTGCTCAGTGGGTCCTCCCCACAGCTGAGGCCGGACGCCTGCTCAGTGGGTCCTCCCCACAGCTGAGGCCAGACGCCTGCTCAGTGGGTCCTCCCCCAGCTGAGGCCGGACGCCTGCTCAGTGGGTCCTCCCCCAGCTGAGGCCGGACGCCTGCTCAGTGGGGCCCTCCCCCAGCTGAGGCCGGAAGCCTGCTCAGTGGGTCCTCCCCCAGCTGAGGCCCCACGCCCCTCTCACAGGCACCAATACTCCCCCACCGGGTCTGGGAAGCTGCACCCCGGGAAGGCGGGTCTGGGGAAGTTTAAGCAGTTTAAGGGACAGTTTAACCAGTCACTCTGTAAGAGGCAGATGTGGGACCGAGGAGGGGACAAGGAGGCTGAGTTTCCCGTGCAGCAAAAAAGAAGCATTTCAAAATGAAACGCCAAATTCGTCCCTAAGTGAAAGGACCCTTAGGACCCAGAACCAGGGGTTCTCACAGTGCCTCACTTTGCCATTGTCCGGGACCAGCTGGGGAGAAGCTTTCCCAAGCATGGCAACACTTCCCTGGGGCCACAGGCCCATCAGCAGGCGATGGTAGGAGTAGGGAGGAGGCTCCCTGCAGAGCCAGACCCACCCAGCGCAACCTCCAGAAGGAGCTGGTGTAATGGGAGGGAGGGAGGGACAGGGAGGAGGAGGGGAAGGAGGAGGAGAGAGGGAAGTAATGAGGAAGGACGGAGAGAAGCAAGGAGGAGGGAGAGCAGGGAGGGAAGGAGGGAGTGAGGGAAGGGAGGGAGGGGGAGGCTGGGAGGAGGGCAGGGAGGGACGGAGAAAGGCAACAGTGTGTAAGGTGTCAGACAAACAGGATGCTTGAATTCCTGCCTCTGGCAACAGTGTGCGCTTGCACCTCCGGAGACCCAGAGAGCAGAAGAGCTCAAACAGGTGTTTTGCATCCGGGAGGCCTGGGCTTGGTCCCCCTCTCCATATGCCTCTCGAGCCAAAATAAATCAGTGAGCCAATCAGGGGAAGAAGCACTCGGTCCATCTAACTTTTCGCTTAGTTTTGTCTTGGGCCACACCTGGTGGACAGGAAAGGCTCAGGTGAGACAGGAAGTAAGGTCTATGGGGACAGGAAAGACTCAGGTGAGACAGGAAGTAAGGTCTATGGGGACAGGAAAGGCTCAGGTGAGACAGGAAGTAAGGTCTATGGGGACAGGAAAGGCTCAGGTGAGACAGGAAGTAAGGTCTATGGGGACAGGAAAGGCTCAGGTGAGACAGGAAGTAAGGTCTATGGGGACAGGAAAGGCTCAGGTGAGACAGGAAGTAAGGTCTATGGGGACAGGAAAGGCTCAGGTGAGACAGGAAGTAAGGTCTATGGGGACAGGAAAGGCTCAGGGAAAAAGGGAAATGAGGACTATGGGGACAGGAAAGGCATACTCAGACATCTCCAAACACACTCTGGTTGTCTCCGAGAACGCACTGGTTGTCTCCCGAGAGCACTCTGGGCGTCTCTGAGCACACACTGGGTGTCCCGCGAGCACACTCTGAGGTGTCTCTGAACACACTCTGGGGTGTCTCTGAACACACTCTGGGGCGTCTCCGAGCACATTCTGAGGTGTCTCTGAACACACTCTGGGGCGTCTCCGAGCACATTCTGAGGTGTCTCTGAACACTCTGGCTGTGAGCCCAGGACTCACTAGGCAAAACCAGCTGCTGGATGTTGCCTCAGGCTTCAGTTCTGAGAGAAGATGCTCACCACTGAGGCAGTCCCAGCCTGGAAACCCGGTTCAGCACGGACTTATGCCGGCTGTTGTGCGGGGAGCACTCGCCCTTCACCCAGTCCCCTGGAAGGGAGCCATGGTCCTCTCACGCCACACACCACCTGGTGGCAGTCAGCTGGTCCCTCTCAGACAGGGGATGGGAAACCACCCCTGGGGTCGGCCCAGAGACAGGGGCTGACCCCCTCCTCCAAGCCACGGGACCTCACTGCTCAGGTGTTCCTGGGACAATCTAAGCCGTGCTCACCTCCTGCTGACCAGACCAGGGTGTGTGCGCAGGCTGGAATGTAGAAACAACCTGGACTCTCAGAAAAGGCAGGAACAGGCCTCCAGAGCCCCTTCGTCTTACCTCAACATCGAATGTCTCCACAGTATCATCCAGCAGCTTCACACAGACAGGAAGGAGCTTCTCCGGCGCTGCCGGTCACAGACACCGGGGTACGCTGAGACTCTGGGCCTGCTCCAGGGTGCTCACTCCCACAGGCATTGTCTGAGTCCCCAAACGTGCTCCTGGCGTCTGCAGGGCTCGGTAAGTGCCTTCAATCTCCCCCATCGTCAGGCATGAGAGAGAAAAGCCCTGAAGAAGCACAGACAAGATGATCAGCACCAGAGACTCACAAGAAAATGGTTCTCCAACGAAAGCACCATCCAACAGGGGCGCAAGGCGATTCTCGGCCTGACTGTCACTTACTGGCTGGTTGATTTTGGGGCCACACCCAGCTGTGCACAGAGATCACTCCTGGGGTGCTCAGGGGACCCTACGAAATGCTGGACCTGAATGAGAGTCAGCTATCTGTAAGGCAACGCCTCAACCCCGAACCATCTCTCTGGCCATCTCTGCATCATTTTTTTTTCATTTAAGTGATTATACCACTGTGAGATATACAATTACAAAGATGTTCATATTTGGGTTACATCTTACAGTGTTCCAGCACCCATCCCTCCACCAGGGCCCATTTCCCACCACCAACGTCCCCGATTCCCTCCCCCTCCCTAGCCTGCCTCTATGGCCGGTTTATTATCTCTTTCTCTATCTCTCTTCTTTCTCTTACACACTGTGGATTGCAATACATACATTTAAAGGTCATCATATTTATCTTACTGCCTGTATTTAATGCTCAGTTTTAAGGTTGGTATTAGCACTTTCGACAATTATTAGCACTCTGTTCCCTTCTCTGTCTTACCTAACCTCTGACTCCCACACATTTGTGTAATTTTCACCTTTAATAGACCTCCTGATCCATGTTTCGCCTGACCTTGGATACTGGTATCATATATAGTATATATCTATGTCATGCAAATAAATGCAGTCATTCTATATCTGTCTTTTTTCCTTCTGGCTAATTTCTCTCAACATGATCCTCTCCATGTCCATCCATTTATAGGCAAATTTCATAACTTTATTTTTCCTAACAGCTTCTGCATCATTTTTTTTGCAACTTCTATTGTTTTCAGTTCCATCAGAGTTAAAAAGAAATATTGTTTTCTACTTAAACGTGGACTGGTGGAGCATAAAGTAAGAACTGGCATCACCCCTAATAATTGTGTTTTTGTGGTTGCTTCTGCAAGCCAGGTGGTGTAAACTTTATTATATCCCCAAAGCCTCACACGTGATCCGTCATCCCTGCCTGGTCAGGAGACAGCCGAGGCCAGCAGTGCCTGTGTCCAGGCCCCAACCCTGGGACAATCTAAGCTGTGCTCACCTCCTGCTGACCAGTCAGGCACCGACCTCCAGTCAAGCTGTCTGCGGAGCCGACCAATGCGGAGGAGCAGAGCAGAGGCGGTGCCCACTCACAGTCTCCAACACACACCGGCAGCGTCCATACACACACAGTGCCGACATGCCAGAGTGTCAGCACAATGCCATATGGTACCACACCACAGTGTCCACAAACTCACCACAGTGTTAACACAGTCACATAGTGCCCACATCGCACAGTATCCAATACACCACAGAATGTCCGATCACACAGGGTACACCTACACACCTCAGTGCCCACACCACCTAGTGTCCACACACACCACAGTGCCACCCACACCAGTGTCCACACACACCACAGTGCCCAACCACAGTGTCCACACACATTACTCACACTAGTGTCCACACACACCACACACACCAGTGTCCACACACCAATGTCCACATATACCACACTATGTCTGCATCACACATACCACATGGTGTCCACACACCAGTGTCCACATACCTCACACCACTGTCCACACACCCAAGTGCCCACACCACACACTGTTCACACACCCCAGTGCCCACACACAGTGTCCGCCCATCCCACAGTGCCCACCCACCCACAGTGCCCACACCAGTGTCCACCCACCCCACAGTGCCCACACCACTGTCCACCCATTCCAGTGTCCACCCACCCCACTGTGCCCACACCAGTGTCCACCCATTCAGTGTCACACCCCACAGTGCCCACACCACTGTCCACCCCACCCCACAGTGCCCACACCACTGTCCACCCACCCCACAGTGCCCACACCAGTGTCCACCCACCCCACAGTGCTCACCAGTGTCCACACACCCCACAGTGCCCACATCAGTGTCCACCCCACCCCACAGTGCCCACATCACAGTGTCCACACACCCCACAGTGCCCACCCCACAGTGTCCACCCACCCCACAGTGTCCACATCCACAGTGCCCACATCAGTACCCCACAGTGCCCACATCACAGTGTCCACCCACCCCACAGTGCCCACACCACAGTGTCCACCCACCCCACTGTGCCCACCCCACAGTGTCCACCCACCCCACTGTGCCCACACCACACAGTGTTCCACCCACCCCACGGTGCCCACACCACACACACATAGACACATACACACACACACCATGTACACACAAGTGCTCCAGGGTCTCAGCAGTGCTCGGGACCATGAGTGGCGGGACTCCAAGCCGGTGTGCCCGCCCGTGGGTTTGCACTTGACACCCTGCACCTCTCCTGATGAGTGAGGCTCCAGCACACGAAGCAGAAAAGCCTCCTCTCCACTAAAGGCAGCAGAAACTGCCTGTGAGAGACAACATCCCGTCACCCTCATGTGGCTTCAGGGAGACTCAAGCTCCTCAATGCATAGAGACCAATCCCTGGGAGGCATGATGCAAAGGGTAGAGGGGACTGCAGGCACCCCTACCTCAGGGCTGGGGAGATTTGGAAGGCTGCAGGGGCGGAGCGAGAGCGCAGCAGGGACAGCGCTTGCCTTGCAGGTAGACTAACTGGGTTCGGTGCCTGACATCACACACAGTCCCTGACCCCCAGGAGGGATTCCTGAGTGCAGAGCCAGGCAGTCAGCTGTGAGCACCACCAGGTGTGGCCCAAAAACAAACAAAAAATGGGGCTAGGGAAGGGGACAGGAAACCCTCGGCTGTGGCCCCGAGTCCACCAGCTCTCAGCGTCCACCAACAGTACAGTCAGGCCTTCCAAAGCGGCGATGGCCATGTTCTTTCCTCACTGCACACCCAGATAGAGCTCATGACACGGCCAGTGTCGGAGCTAATGTCACAGTGTCCTGGTATCTCACACAGTATGCTGAGCTGACGTCACAGTGTACTGAAACTTCACACAACATCCTGAGCTGATGTCACAGTGTCCTGCGATCTCACAAAGTGTCCTGAGTTCTTACACACAGTGTCCTGAGCTGACGTCACAGCGTCCTGAGTTCTTACACCTGAGCTAATGTCACACTGCCCCAAGTTCTCACACAGTGTCCCGAGTTCTTACAGCGTCCTGAGTAATTACACACAGTGACCTGTGCTGCTGTCACGCACAATGTCCCAAGTTCTCGCACAGTGTCCTGAGTTCCTACACAGTGTCCTGAGCTAACATCCCACACAGTGTCCCGATTTCTCACACAGTGTCCTGAGCTGACGTCAGTGTCCTGAGCTCATTTCACACAGTGACTTGCTTACCTTGTGCTCACAGGTACATATAAGAGGTAAGGCTATGCCTCCTCAGTCAGAAGGATCAAGGCCAGCACCTCTGACCAGAGGTCCAGCGACCCTGGGACCTGATGCAGGTGTCAGCTCTGCTCCCTTGGCTCACCCCGGAGAAGCCTCTCCAGCCCCGAGAGCGGTGGCAGTGACAGCCTTCAGTCCATCCTTCACTTGGTGTCTGGATGCTTTTCCCACCTGCCTACAGGACAACATGCTTCGACCACCCTCCATTACGGCCTGAAACCAGCCCCCTAGAACCTGTCGTCTCAACTCCGAGGAGGGAAAATGTGCCTCCATATTCTGCCATGGCAGGCCTGGAGGGAACACGTGTGCAGACAGTTCAATCCCCTACATGGCCCCCAGAGGTGGCCCAGCACGGCTGTGGTGGCACTGTGTCAAGAGGGCAGTGTCGGGCGGCGGGCCCCACACCTGGTGGGGTTGGGAACGATGTCTTAGCTTCCCACTCACTCTCAGGAACTCCTGGTCCTCCGCACCTTTGGGGCACAGGAATCTGCTCTATTTACTGCAAGCCTTTGAGCTGCTCTTGGCAGTGCTGGCAGCAATGCCTGGGATCAAGCCTGGGTCTCGGCACACGAAGCCTGTGCAGAGCCCGGTGGCTGTCTCCGGCTCCTGAATGAATCTGCTGTTTAACAGCAGCGTCTGGGAGTGGGAACAACAAAGGGGTCCAGTTGAGCCTGCTTCAATCCCTGGCACAGCAGAGTCCCTGAGAATGACTGGGAACAACCCAGAACTCCTCGGAGACAAACCAGGAGACAGCTGTGCTCCCTGTCAAAGAGTGAGGAAGCACGGGCGGAGACGGCTCAGCAGAGGAGTACAGAGCACTTAGGTACTGGTTTGTGACACGGCAAAGGGGACCCAGAGCTGAGGAGCCGGGTTCTGGGGTGCGGAGGCAGCGCTGGAAACCATACCACACCCCTCTGTGAACACCACAGCCCACGCTGACAAGGGTCCTTATAAACATTTACATCCATCAAGGAAAAGTGAATCAGTGTGGTAGAAAAATATGCTCCAAAATTCAAACAACATGGGTCAGACAGCAGCTAGGCAACTTCAAATGACTTTAAACTTGGTATCTTCAGGCCAGAGAGAAAGGCCCAGGAGCTAAGTGTGGCTCTGCAGGCAGAGGCCCAGGTTTGAGCCCCAGTATCACATGGTCCCCTGAGCACTACCAGGAGCTTCTCCCAAGCAGAGAGCAGGGAATACTCTTTGGTATGACCCCAAACGCAAAAAAATTCATTTTTTCATCAGCAAAATGGAAGTCAAGGATGAAAGAAATTATAAACAAATCTAGAACATGGCACATTCTTAGAGGAAAAACAGCTGTATTTCCTTGATAAATGGCTGTATTTCCTTGATAAATGAGAAGCACAGAGTGACAGAAACTGCTCAGAAAGTGATATGCTGAGAACTGTGAGACTCTTTGGAACCTGAGAACTTAAAGTTCGGAGAAGTCTAAATAGTCTAAATAAATGTCTTCCCCCTAAGATCGGGGACAAGACAAGGTTGCCCACTCTTACCACTTCTATATAGAACTAGAAGTACTTGCCATAGCAATCAGAGAAGAAAAGAATATTAAGGGTATCAAAATAGGCAAGGAAGAAGTCAAGCTATCACTATTTGCAGATGACAAGATATTATACCTAGAAAACACTACACTCAACCAAAAAGTTCCTAGAAACAATAGATGCTTATAGTAGAGTGGCAGGGTACAAAGTCAATACCCAAAAGTCAGTGGCTTTCCTATATACAAATAATGAAAGAGAAGAAAGGGGTATCAAAAAAATGAAAGATCCCATTCACAATTGTACCACAGAAATTCAAATACCTAGGAATCAGTTTGACAAAGAACGTAAAGGACCTCTACAAAGAGAACTACAAAATGTTTCTTCAAGAAATTAAAGAGGACACAGGAAATGGAAACACATTCCCTGCTCATGGATCAGGAGAATCAACATTGTCAAAATGGTAATGCTCCCTAGAGCTTTATACAGATTCAATGTCATCCCTATAAGCATATCCATTACATTCTTCAAAGAAATTGACCAAACTCTCCTGAAATTCGTATGGAATAATAAACCCCACGAATAACTAAAGCAATCCTTGGGAAAAAGAAGATGGGAGGCATCATCTTTCCCAACTTCAAACTCTACTACAAAGCAGTAATAATTAAAACAGCATGGTATTGGAATAAAAACAGACCTGTAGACCTATGGAATAGAGTTGAGTATCCTGACAACCATCCTCAACTACATGATCATTTAATCTTTGACAAAGGAGCAAAAAGTGCAAAACGGAACAAGGAAAGCCTCTTCAACAAGTCGTGCTGGGAAAACTGGACAGCTATATGTAAAAAAAAAATAAATTTAGACCTCTGTTTATCACCATGCACGAAAATCAGATCAAAATGTATTAAAGACCTCAATATCAGACCTGAATCCATAAAGTCGAAGAAAATACAGGAAAAACCCTCCACGACATTGAAGCTAAAGACATCTTCAAAGATGAAAAACCACTAACAAAACAACTTGAAGAAAGAATAAACATATGGGACTACATGGAAACTAAAAAGTTTCTGCACCTCAAAAGAAACAATGACCAAGATACAAAAAAGACACATAAAAGGAGTACTTTTGATAGACCTCAAGTATATTGTAGTGTGAGGTGGAATTTTAAGGAAAGGTATTAAAAGGCTGTGGTTTAGCTTAGGGCAGTAAAAATTATTTATTGAATGTACATAGATAAGCTGTATATACGTCTCGATGCTGTGATTGGTGATTAACTAGTTGTTATTGCCTTTAATTTCGTATAAGTCTAATTCATGAAAGAAGTGGGGTTTTGATTTTTACTTGCTTTCGTTTGGAGTGTCATTGTAACTACTGTATTGTAAATGATGGGAAAAACTGCATATGTTATTTTGGGTGTGTTATTTGCATCGTATTTTATCTCTATTAATGTTTGTGCTCATCACTCATATAAAAACTTGGATGTACAATTTTTTTTTCTACTGGCTGTAGACACTGGAGCTGTTCTGGGCGGCTTTTTTCCTAAAAATTGAATAAAAAAGATTATGAATGGTAATTGAGGTAACTTGTTTACACATTTTGATAACGATGCAACCACTAGTGCAGCTTAGTGACATAGTGGTAGACTTTTCATTAAGCGGTTTTTAAGTGCCTTGTTTCTTGATGTCACAGGTTCCACGTTTCGTGTTTTTGTCACTAGAAAGAGCGATAATTAAAAGATATACAGAGGTAATAGGAAGATTAGTAAACCTCTCAGTTTTTTATTATTTATACATTTCAGCAGTTTACGGCTTCGGAATAGGGTGGTTGTTTGTGCAGTGGGTTGTTGGGTGTGCAAAGGTACTGGGTTTGTAGGGCCATGGGGGGGGGGGGTGTTGCTCTGGGCTTGTGTTAAAAGTTAAGAGTATCGTACCTCTAAATTTTTTAAACGGTTTTTTTTAACTCTAATTTCTGTCGGTAGTTTCAAATTTTAACGGTGGGGTGTTAATATGGTGTGGAAGATTGAACGTGTGTTTTAACAATTTTAGACTGGGCTTTTTTTCAGTTGAGTGATTGGCATAAGGCTGGGAAATTTAGAGTATGTCTTTGTCAGGATTAATGACTTTTTGTCAAAAACGGTCAGGTATTTGGTGAGTGTTAGAATTAGGTGTATTACTGTCGATTAGAAAAAAAAAAAAAAAAAAAAATAGACCACAGAATGGGAAAAAATATTCACCCAATACCCATCTGATAAGGGGTTAATCAGGCACTGATAAAACTTTACAAGAAGAAAACAGCCAACCCCATCAAAAAATGGGGAGAAGAAATGAACAGAAACTTCGACAAGGAGGAAATTTGAATGGCCAAAGACATATGAAAATATGCTCATCATCATTAGTCATCAGAGAGATGCAAATCAAAACAACAATGAGATATCATCTCACACCACAGAGACTGGCACATATCCTGAAGAGCAAGAACAACAAGTGCTGACGTGGATGCGGGGAAAGGGGACTCTCATCCATTGTTGGTGGGAATGTCGACTAGTACAGCGTTTTGGAAAACAGTATGGACATTCCTCCAAAGACTAGAAATTGAGCTTCCATTTGACCCAGCCATACCACTCCTGGGAAGCCAAAAACACACAATGGAAACACCATCCCCACGTTTATGTTCATAGCAGCACTATTCACAATAGCCAGAATCTGGAAACAACCAGAATGCCCGAGAATAGATGACTGGATAAAGAAACTTTGGTACATCTACACAATGGAATACTATGCAGCTGTTAGGAAAAATGAAGGTATGAAATTTGCCTATAAATGGATAAACCTGGAAAGGATTATGTTGAGTGAAATTAGCCAGAAGGAAAAAAGACAGATACAGAATGACTGCATTTATTTGCATTTATATTATATATATAATATACATATTATGATACCATATCCAAGGTCAGACAAAACATGGATCAGGAGGTCTTTTCAAAAGTGGAATCTAGGGGGGCCGGAGCGATAGCACAGTGGGTAAGGCGTTTGCCTTGCATGCGGCTGACCCGGTTTGATCCCCGGCATCCCATATGGTCCCCGAGCACCACCAGGAGTAACTCCTGAGCAAAGAGGCAGGAGTAACCCCCTGAGCATTTCTGGGTGTGACCCAAAAAGCAAAAAAAATTAAAAAAAAGGTGGATTCTACCACAAGCATCTGGGAGTCGGAGGTTGGGTGGGACAGAGAAGGGAACAGTGTGCTAACCATTGTAAGTGATAATACCAGCCTAGAACTGAGTATTGAATACAGGCAAAAAGATACACATGATAACCTCTAAATGTATGTATCGCAATCCACAGTGTGTAAGAGAAGGAAGAGAGAGAAAGAAAGAGAAAGAGAAAAAGAGATAAAGAACTCTCCACAGAGGCAGGCTAGGGGAGAGGGGAGGGAATCAGGGACATTGGTGGTGGGAAATGGGCACTGGTGGAGGGATGGGTGCTGAAACAATGTATGACCGAAACCCGGACATGAACATTTTTGTAATTAAATATCTCATGGCGGTATAATAAAATAAAAAAAATTAAAAATAAAACATAAAACTGTGGGAAAAATAAATAAATGAAAGAATGAATGAATAAATAGCTGCATGTTAGATGCTATGCCAGCAAGTGCTATACAAATGGGGCTGGAGCGATACCACAGCGGGTAGGGCGTTTGCCTTGCACGCAGCCAACCCGAGTTCGAGCCCCGGCATCCCATATGGTCCCCGACCACTACCAGGGTAATTCTTGAGCGCAGAGCCAGGAGTAACCCCTAAGCATTGCTGGGTGTGACCCAAAAAGAAAAAAAAAAGTGCTGTACAATTAAGTTCCTAGTCTTTTTTATTTTTTTAAGTAAAACATTTTATTTGGAGGTTTGGAGGAAGGGAAACAGGGGAAAAGAGTAATGCTCTCAAGGGAAAACATGGGCTTCTCCAAAGGTGGAGAGAGCTCCAGCACACGCACCCCAGCATTAGGCATGAAAGCAGAACGTCCACATCTCAGGAGGGGAGATGTGGGCAGCACGGGCCCGGCCAGGGGCTCAAGCGGCACACGGACTCAGGGGCACATGCGCCTCGGTTCCTAGCCTTTTATTTTTGTTTACACCCAGCAATGTTCAGGGGGTTTTCCTGGCTCCTCACTCAGGAATTACTCCTGGCAGTGCTCGGGAGAATATATGGGATGCCGGGGATCAAACCTGGGTTGGCAGCATGCAAGGCAAATGCCCTACCCGCTGTGCTATGGCTCTGGCCTCAAAGGTTCCTAATCTTAATGATACTGTGTCCATTAAAATGCCCCAACACCTAGAGCTGCAAACAACGTATCCCAGGGTGATGTGACAGACATCTGGATTTAATCTGGGCTTGGAGCAGCCTGTGGCCCGGCACACATCCTGCTTGTTTGAGGTCCTGGGCTGGATCCCTAGGATCAATGCTTTGGAGCCCCGACAGTGCCTGGGGATTACTCCTGGCTCTGTGCTCAGTGATCACTCCTGGCAGGGCTCAAGGGGCAACACAGGATGCTGGGGATGAAACAGGGCTGGCAACATGCAAGGCAATTACATCACCAGCTGTTCTTTCCGTACTTTTCAGTCCCCTACACCAATAATTCTTTTAAAACCCAGTGGTGGGGGCCGGAGCGATAGCACGCGGTTGACCTAGGTTCGATCCCCAGCACCCCATATGGTCCCCCAGGCACTGCCAGGAGTAACTCCTGAGTGAGGAGCCAGGAGTAAACCCTGAACGTTGCCGGGTGTGACCCAAAAAAAAAAAAAACCCAAAAAACCAGTGGGGGTTGGGGATGGCACCATGAGGAGAACCCAAGTTTGACTCCACCAGCACTGCTGGAGAGGTGGGCGAGGCTGGTACCACAGCCTGGGGCCCATGAAGAGATCCGCTGGTGGTGCCCGGAGCCCCCACCCAGCTCCTATTCAGCACGGTGGCAGCCAGTGAAGGAGGCATAACCAAAAAGACCGCTGTGTGGCTGTTGGTAATTCAAATATTTTCTCTCTTTGGTGAACATCTGGACTTCCCACAGAAGTCAGAAGACATCAGGCCCTCATGCCACTGTCCACAGAATTCAGGAACACTCAGAGTGGTCCCAGCTGGGAGCTGAGTGCTGCGTCTGAAGGAGCCAGACACTGGTCCAGAAGTTCCAATCCATGACCATCAAAGCCCAGAGAAGGCCACAGGAGCCCCACACTGTCACACAGGGGAGAGTAACACAGGTACCATTACACAGGGCAAAGAGTAACACAAGCTCTGCCACACAGGGGGCGAGTAATACAGTGCCGGCCACACAGCGGGAGAGAACACAGGCCCCATCACACTGGGCTGAGGCCCCGTCCGTCCCTGGGAGATGAATGCCGCTTCCAGGCTGCTGGCCCAGCCGACTGACCCAGCTCTGCCTCTCCCTAGGTCCTGGCCTGCCCAGCCTTCCTGGTACAGCTCAGGCGTCCACATGCCACGTCAGGGACACCCCAAGTGCCCAAACCTCGGTATTATTTCCAGTCTCAAGACCCGACTCCTGGAACTGTAGTCAAGAAAACCCGGCAGCAGTGGGGGTTTCAGAACGCATAGCCGCTGATCGGGAATTCAGAACTGGGGATGCTCCAACTCTCATAGCACCCCCTACCCCCGCCTCCCCTTTCACAGGGAGTAAGGGAGTGGAACATGTTTTAGAATTCCTGTGAGAAACCTCAATGCAAATTCTGCAAGGTTAGCAAACTAAGTGATTCAAAACCGCACAGAAGCTACAAACGCACTTTCTCCCCTGGCTCCTATAACTCCTACCCCTTGTTTGTTTTGCTTTTTATTTTTAAATTTTTGTATGGGGAGGGAGGGCGGGAGAGAGGGGCAGAGGGTGAAAGTGAGGGTTAGGGAGAGGTAGGGTACCCCTACCCCTGGTTTCTTTGGTTTTGCCGAGACTGCACTTCCTGCATGCCTGCGCCCTTGTGTCTTGAACATCTCACGGATGGAACGTGAGCCTCGGAGCTTTACTGACTGGATACTGCAGCCTGAGGCTGGATAAAAGGGGGCACACAGATGTCCTGAAGGCAGGAACAAAGGGACAGGGGCTCATCTGGATGCTCAGAGCAGAAATGGGCGCCCAGGCTGTGCCAGAGTCGGCTGTGGCCAGAGTGTGAGCCCCATGCGGCCCTGCACTGTGCTTCCGTGTGCTGTGGAGTTCGGAGGCCACGAGGGTCAAAGTTCTGCCACCCCAAAGTCCACACCAGGGCTTCGGCACCTTTGTGGCGCTGCTGCCTTCAGGTGCACCCCAAGTACTCGGGCATGGAATTCAGGCCCCAGGCTTCTCCCTAACGGGGACTCCAGCCACACCAGCCACACACAAGCATTTCAGAAAGTCATCTATGACTTTCTTTGTCGTCTTTGGGGGGAAGTGGGGCTGCTTTTTTTACTTCCTTCTTTGTAATTTTCTATAGTTTTCAAATCCCTGACAGTAATCGGTGTCTGTGCCTCTTAAAACCAGTCACTGGGGTTGGAGAGTGAGACAGCAGGCAGGAAATTAGCCTCACAGCTGACCTGTGCTGACCCCTCACCCTATATAGTGTGCCCCGAGCCCAGGAGTGATCTGTGAGCACAGAGCCAGGACTAAGCCCTTATTTTCCCACTTAAACAAGTTAAAAAAAAAATAAATATATATATATATAATAAGATGCATTGGGCCTGAACCCAAAGGGCACGCTTTGCCTGCAAGAGGTAGGGTGAACATTGAGCTCCCATTTGATCCAGCAATAGCACTCTTGGGAATATACCCAGAGACCAAAAAACACATAGTAGAAACACTATCTGTACTTTTTTACTTTTTTTTTTTCTTTTTTGGGTCACACCCGGCGATGCTCAGGGGTTTCTCCTGGCTCTGCACTCAGGAATTACTCCTGGCGGTGCTCGGGGACCATATGGGATGCCGGGATTCGAACCCGGCCAGCACAGGCCGGCCGCGTAAGGCAAACGCCCTACCCCTCTGGGCTATCGCTCCGCCCCTATCTGTACTTCTTTATTCATCTCTGCGCTATTCACTATAGCTAGAATCTAGAAACAACCTAAATGCCCGAAGAACAGAGGACTGGCTAAAGAAACTATGGTTCATCTACACTATGGAATACTATGCAGCTGTCAGAAAAGATGAAATTATGAAATTTACCTACAAATGGATGGACATGGAGGCTATCATGCTGAGTGAAATTAGTCAGAAGGAAAAGGACAGATATAGAATGACTGCATTCATTAATAGGATATAAATAGATACCAGTGTTTTACTAAATGTGGGAAATGGTAATGGCAGATTAAAACTCACCATTGAATATACACAAAGAGACTTAAGTGATAAACTCTAAATATCTGCAGGGCTAGCCACAATGTGTAAAACAAGAGGGAGAGAGATGCAGAGACAGAGAGAGAGACAGAGAGAGAAAGAGAGGAAACAGGGCTACCTGCTGTTGAGGCAGCCTGGGGTGGGCGGGGGGGGAGGGGGGTACATTGGTGGTGGAAATGGGGCACTGGTGGAGGGATGGGTGCTGGAATACTGTATTACCAAGAACCAATTGTGAACACCTTTGTAATTGTATGTCTCACGGTGGTATAATAAAAATTAAAATAAAAAGAGGTAGGGTCAGCCCAACCCAGCACATGGTCCCAGACTCTACGAGATGCAAACTCAGCATACTGCCAGGGAAAGCCCCAAAGAGCCCCTAAGCACCACCTGGCATGACCCCTAACAAACAGACAAGAATCCAATATTCTCCGACAGCGTTTTCTGCGCAGCATAGCCAGGCCGGGCTGCGGCTGCGGGAGGGACGGAGGGAGGGAAGGCCAGGCGGCCTTATCCCAGGGCCCGCCAGGATTTCCTGTCCAGATACCAAAACCAGTTCTCCCAACTTTCGTTTGTGCGGCTGAAGGCCACTGTTGATCTTCCACTGTTTGTTTTGGGCACCTCACAGCGGTGCTGCACCCAGCGATGCCCAGATCACAACGGGGAGGCCACACGCCAGGCTCAGCCTGCAGCTAGGAATCCAGACACGGTCCCCGACTCTCTCGGTGAGGTTCTCCTACAAAGGCAGCCTCACGAAGGGCCCCAAAAATTTCTCTCCCCAGGACAGGCCTGCCAAGTGCCTGCAGTCTCTGGGACAGGAACTCTCAGACAGGGCCAGCGTGTCCTGGGCACCATGAGCTAGACACACATGGTCCGCTGGGAGGCTCACGGGTCTGTGAGACAGGACCCGCTGTGCCCTGCGCCGTTCCTCTGGGTGGGGAGCAGGAAGCTGGGCAACCGAGGACTAAGCACTTTCCTCTGTGGCCTGACTGTGTTCTATTTGGCCAAATCACAACTGATGTCAACACAATAAATGGGCCCAAGATTTTTTTTTGCCAAGATTTTTGGGGGGCAGGGGGCAGAGGAGCACATCCAGAGATATGCAGGGGTTACTCCTGGCTCAGGGACCATATGGGATCCCGGGATCAAACCTGGGCCAGTCATGTGCAAGGCCAGTGCCCTCCCTGCTATACTGTCGCTCAGCCTGGTTTTATTTCCTGAATGTATCTATGACCACAGAACTAATTAAAGTATTGTCCTGGAAACAGGCAGGGCTGGAATTAAAGAGCCTCATCTGTGCTGTGGGATCCCAGGACCAAAAACACCCCCCCCAAAAAAAAAAAAGCCGCTTTCCCAACACATGTGAAGCAGTGAATATGTCTACAGGAACAATAGTTTTATTTATCCGATCAATAATAAACATTTTTACCAGCTCTGCTGGAGAAGTTGCTGAATTCTTTCTATTCTCTGTCATATGAAGCAGAGGCGGCTCAGACAATTAACATATTATTTTCTGAATTTAGTGATGTTTACGTCATTGGTTGCTTTTTTTGGGGGTGGGAGTTGGGGGCCACACCCAGCAGTGCTCAGGGCCTGCGCCCAGGCGCCAGCAAGCAAAGCTCAGTTTGTGCTCCAGCCTCTCGAGCAATTTCTCTGACACTGTTCAGCTTTTTTCTGAGCTGGAACTTTAGTGTTTTCATCCTACTTTGCAAATTGATTTTTTTTGCTTTTTTTTTTTTTTTTTTTTGGGTCACACCTGGCAATGCTCAGGGGTTATTCCCGGCTCTGCACTCAGGAATTACTCCTGGCGGTGCTCAGGGACCATATGGGATGCCGGGGATCGAACCCGGGTCAGCCACGCAAGGCAAACACCAACGCCCTACCTGCTGGACTATCACTCTGGCCCCTGCAAACTGATTTTTATTTCTAACACAGAACTCTTTCTCAGGGCCCCTCAGCAAACCACCAGGCTATAAACTTTGGCAACTGCTAGGCCCAGAGCGGAGTCCACTGAGCACCCGAGAATCTGGGGGAGAAGGAGGAGGCCCTCGAATTCCAGAGGAGCAGAGCAGGAAGCCAGTGGCACTCAGGGGTGCAGGAAGAGGAGCGCATGCAGGAAGACTCAAGCGGCTGGGGAGCAGCCTGCGCCCCACCCTGAGCCGCTCCCATCCACGGCCCACAGAGGGGAACCAGCACGACCTGGCTGTGCCACCTCTGCCGGGCAGAAGCGGCCGAGTTAGGGTTGCTACTAGCTTGCCTCAGAGGGTTCCTGGCAGGGAAGGGCACTGGGCTACACAGGGAGCAGAGTGTGCTGGGCTGGGGGGACGGAGGGTGGGACCGAGAGGGGCCAGTGCCGGTGCCCAGCATGCAGGTGGAATTGCAACCTCTGTCCAATGGGCACCAGCAACAGCAGCAGGAGGTGGGCAGGAGCCAGGTGAGCAGGGGTGAGTTGGGTGAGGCAGGAAGAGGCTAATTGGGTGAAGCGGGCAGGGTGAGGTGGGCAGAGGCGAGGCAAGAAGGGGTAAGGAGAGATGACCAGAAGATTCATAACCCAGTCTAGGGCATCCTAGTACTTTTTGGGTTATTTTTGTTTGTTTGGTTTTGGGCCACACCCAGCAGTGCTCAGGGGTTACTCCTGGCTCTGCACTCAGTAATTATTCCTGGTGGGCTCTGAGCACCATGTGGGATACCAGGGATTGAACCTGGGTCAAACCCACTGGACTATTGCTCTAGCCCTGGTTTTTGGCTTTAGAAGTTAAAACGGCCCCAAGCTAAAATACCAGCTTAGAGGGAAAACGATCCCATCACCCTAAAAATAAACAGCTTCTGAGGCCCTCCTGCCGGCCCTTCCCACATCCCACATATTCTCCACAACTGTTTAATTGCTGTGGCTCGCCATTCTGCTGCCCTGGTTAGAGCTTATTTTTAAAAAGCTGGCCCAAGGCTCCAGCAAAGGAACGGAGGGGGCCTGCCAGGAAGAGTCCCAAGGAGATGCCGCCCCTCTGCCACGTGGCCTGGCATACATCTGCACGTTCCAAAAGTGGATTCCAAAATCCAGGTCTTCTCCCAGTTTTCAGGTCAGCGATGCAACCACTTCCCAGAGCCCTTCCTAGCACGGGCTTAGTGGGTGGGAGCTGCGGGGCCCTTCATCTTTCTCAGCCCCGGACCCAAGTAAAAGTCTGGCAGCGTGAACATGAAGGGCACAGCCCACTGACAAGGGCACCATAGCCTGGGTGCAGAGAGCGTGACGTTGGCTCCGGGGTTTCCCGCAAACCTGGCTGGGGAGAGGAGAGGAGGCAGGAGAGCAGGGGCCGGTGGAACCCGGTGTTTCTCTGAGAGTCAAGGCTGCCAACTGGGAAGCACTTACTGGGCTTGAAATGGCTTGTTACAAAAGTCTTGCTTTTGTCTTTGGATAGTAGCTGGGGGGTACTCCCAGGAGTACCCCGGGACCATGATGTGTGTGAGCTGAGAAGGGTCACCTGTGGGCAAGGCCAGGCCCTAGACAGTATCTGACCTCAGCTCAGAACCTGCTGAGGCTTTTAGGATGGCACCTCACACGGACACCTGCTTCTCCCAGGCTGTCTGCCACACGAGGCCCCAGTTCCCCTCACGCCAGTCCTACTAACCCTCAGCCCTCAGAGATGAAGGTAAATCTTGGTTGGTTTCGGGGTCACTCCTGGTGGGGCTCTGGTGGCCCAATGGGATGCCAGGGGTTGTGCAAGGAAAATACCCTCCCCACTGTCCTATCCGTCCGGCCCAAGCAGGTAAATTTTAACTCCATTTTATTAACCCGGAACCTGAGGGAGACGGATGTGCCCTAGAGCTCAGATGGTGGGGAGTCTGCTCGGTGCTCTACAGGTGAGTGAGTCAGCAGGCGCCCCATCGGGGCAGCCCTGTGCCCGGCTCCATGCCAGCGCCCCAGCAGCCTTTGCAGTCAACCAGGGGCGTTGCCCAGTGCTGGCACCACCACCCACCTCCCCAGGACGGAGCTGTGCAGCCCACCTTGGCGGTGGGCCTGTCCAGTGCACTGGGAGGACACCTAACTCTTCCTCTCAACTGAAGTTACAAAGGAAAGTGCAAAGAGGGTGTGGCCACCGGCCACCCTGAGTTCGCACCTGCGGCTCAACAGAGCCTGTACAGGAAGCCCCTGTCACTGTGTCCACGCCAACAGCCTCTGCCGCTGCGTCCTCCATGCGGACAGTCCCTGCCCTGTCCCCCATCCTTCACGGAGACAATTCCTGTGCCCCATCTCCACGCGGACAGTTCCAGCCCTGTCCCCCGCCTCCAGGAAGGCAGCCTCTGCCCTATCCTGTCCTCCACACGGACAGCCCCTGGCCTGTCCCGTCTAGGACAATCCCTGTCCCCCGTCCTCCACGTGGACAGCCCCTGTCCTGTTGCCTGCCCTCCACGCAGGACAATCTCTGCCCTGTCCCCCCGACCTCCACATGGAGAGTCCCAACCGCGTACCTCGCAGGGCGGTCGTGTCGCGGACCCGAGCTGCGGACAGGTCCCCACACCACGTCCTGCCGAGGGGCCGCCGCCCTGAGGCCTCCCGAGCCTAGACACGGACTCCTCGGCGGGCCTCGGCCTCAGCCCAGCCCGTCCTGGGCCGCCGCCTGCAGCCCGTGCCGCCTGTCCGCCGCTAGCGCCCGACAGCCCTGCCCGTCCGGCCCGCGGAGCCGGACCCTCAGCTCCGCCTGGCCAGGAGTGCCTGACACTCACCCTGGCCCGGCCAGCGCGTCGCCCGAGCGGCCTCCACTCCCGCGCCGGCTCCACCCCCCCGCTCCCGACTGCCCGCGGGCCGCTCCACGGCATCGCGCCCCGCCTGGGACCACGCCCCCGCCCCCGCGGACGCGCCTCCGATTGGCCTGGCGACCCTAGGGGCGGGACCTCGGCAACCCGCGGCCTGGAAGAGCCAACCGAGCGCTGATTGAGGAAGGTGGGGAAGGGGCGGGGCAAGCGAGCTCCGAGTTGGGCTCAAGGGCGGGCTCGCTATGACTAGCAGCCGGGACGCGGACCGGACCAGGCCCCCAGCTTAAGGCCGCAGGTTCCTCACGGGCACTGGGCCTCGAGGAGATCCGCAGCGATTGCAGGCCTCTGGGGCCCACGTTCTCCCGGGCACCGAGTGGACCTTAGTACCTCCAACCAGCACCGGCTCCAGTGCAGGTCCCGCAGGTCCTGCAGGGCACCCTGGGGAGAGGCCAGGGGGTAAACACAGGGCTCAGGACGGGGGGAAACGGGGAGGGGGACGGGGGGAACACAGGGGTCAGGACCAGGGGGAAACACAGGGGTCAGGACCAGGGGGGAAAACACAGGGCTCAGGACGAGGGGGTGGGGGAACACAGGGCTCAGGACGGGGGGGAAACACAGGGCTCAGGACGGGGGGAAACACAGGGCTCAGGACGGGGGGAAACACAGGGCTCAGGACGGGGGGAAACACAGGGCTCAGGGCGGGGGGAAACAGGGCTCAGGACGGGGGAAACAGGGCTCAGGACGGGGGGAAACAGGGGCTCAGGACGGGGGAAACAGGGCTCAGGACGGGGGAACACAGGGCTCAGGACGAGGGGGGGAAACAGGGCTCAGGACGAGGGGGGAAACAGGGCTCAGGACCAGGGGGAAACACAGGGCTCAGGACGAGGGGGGAAACAGGGCTCAGGACGGGGGGGGAACACAGGGCTCAGGACGAGGGGGAGAAACACAGGGCTCAGGACGGGGTGGGGGGGAAACACAGGGCTCAGGACGAGGGGGAAACACAGGGCTCAGGACGCAGGGGGAAACACAGGGCTCAGGACGGGGGGGAAACAGGGCTCAGGACGGGGTGGGGGGGGAACACAGGGCTCAGGACGAGGGGGAAACACAGGGCTCAGGACGGGGGAAACACAGGGCTCAGGACGGGGGGGAAACACAGGGCTCAGGGACGGGGGGAAACACAGGGCTCAGGACGAGGGGGGAAACACAGGGCTCAGGACGGGGGAAACACAGGGCTCAGGACGGGGGAAACACAGGGCTCAGGACGGGGGAAACAGGGCTCAGGACGGGGGAAACAGGGCTCAGGACGGGGGAAACAGGGCTCAGGACGAGGGGGGAAACACAGGGCTCAGGACGGGGGGAAACACAGGGCTCAGGGCGGGGGAAACAGGGCTCAGGACGGAGGGGGAAACAGGGCTCAGGACGGGGGAAACAGGGCTCAGGACGGGGGGAACACAGGGCTGGGGCAGCGCAGCGGCGCTGTGTCAGCGCTGGGCGACAGTCCAGGTGATGGGACGGTGAGGGGGTGGCGGCCAGGGGCTCCCAGTTCTTTCCTCCCTCGGCCTCAAGAGTTTTGGGTCTAAGCAGCAGTTTTCACTTCCTGAAGCCTGGCTAGGGGGTCCTCGGTGCTGGGCTCCAGCCCAGAAAAGGGTTCAGGCCACAAGCCCACTCCATTTGTGAAGCAGAGGTAAGACCACCTTGAAACAATTCCACCTTCTGATGTTAGTGATGTAAAACAAGTCTCCCTCATTTTAAACACAAATGTTTGCAGGATTATTTTTGTGGGGGAGGGGTTGGGACACACACACACACACACAACACACCCAGTTGTGCTCAGGGGTCTCTCCTGGTATGTGGTGCCAGGAATCAAACCATCATCTGCCACAGGCGAGGGAAGTCCATCTCCCTGGACTCCTACAGTCCCTGAATTTATGTGTTTGGGGTCACACCCAGCAATGCTCAGGGGTTACTCCTGGCAGTGCTTGGGGGACCATATGGGATGTCAGGGATCGGCTCTGGGTCAGCCGCTGCAAGGCAAATGCCCTCCCACTGTACTGTCCCTCCGGCCCAGCCCCCAAATTCCCCAGCATACCTCACCCTCCCTCTCCCTAACGAAGAACCAGTAAGTACTCATATCTAAACAATAGTGCTTTATTGATAAAAGGTTAGCTTTAGTGAATACAAACTGCTGTGTAAAATTAAGTCTTCAAAATATTTTTTTTTGAGGGGGAGGTTCTGGGCCACACCTGGAAGGTTATTTGGGTAACCAGGTGATGCCAGGGATGGAATCAGGGGTTGGCTACAAAGCACCCTAAGCCTGTCCACTCTCTGACTCATAATACATTCCTACAGGTAAAGATAGACCTAGTAGGAAGTACAGGGGCAATCACCCGTCGGGAAGACAAAAGGGATGTGGGAATGCACTAGCGTGAGTGGCTCTCAGGGGAGGTCACCAGTAGTGTCAGCCACGCCCGTCCCACTCAGGACCCCCGAGCAGTGAGCCGAGACTTACACTCCAGCACTGCAGCTAAGGGCTCTGGTCTCACTTTCCTTCTGGTCGGGCCCAAACTTAACCCCTTCCCTGAGTGTGGACAGGAAATGCCCACGATGTGCACCACAGGAATGCTCACTGGGAGGGTGGGGGGCCCAGGTCGGAGAGGCCAGGTGTGGCACTCATGGGACACCTGCTCCTGGAGCCACAGAGAAAAGTCTGTGCGCATAAAGGAAATGGTGTGGTGGAGACAGACCGACAGATGCTACATCACATGCTTGTGTCTCTCTGCCTCCCTTCAGACTCTCTGGGAGTTGGCAGGGCCCAGAGCTGGTCTGGGCTCAAGGGCCAGCACCAGGAGCTGGTGTCACAGTGGAGGCGGGTGTCCCCCGCTCTGTAGTCACAGAGATGCCATTAAAGTGCAGCCCAGTATAAAAATACGTAAAGGAGGGGCCGGAGCGATAGCCCAGCGGCAGGGCGCTTGCCTTGCATGCGGCCGGTCCATGCTGGCCCGGGTTCGATCCCTGGCATCCCATATGGTCCCCCGAGCACTGCCAGGAGTGATTCCTGAGTGTAGAGTCAGGAGTAACCCCTGAGCATTGCCGGGTGTGACCCAAAAAGGAAAAAAAAAAAAAAAAAAAAAAAATGGTAAAGGTAAAGGCCGGTGTTCCCACACCTCAACTCTTGAATTTTCCTTAGAAAAGACACTTTTAGTCTGGGAGAAAACAGTGATGACGCTCGGTTGCCTATGAAAATCTACAGAGCTTTTAGATTTTCTCTGTGAGTATAAGCAGTGTTAAAGGAAAACTCTGAGAATGGTTTGTGGAAGACTCTGCACGGGGACTTTAAAATGACGTACTATCAGAACCTGGAAACTTTCTGAAATTCACCTGAGTCTTTCCAAAAGCTTTTTAAGTATGAGCACACGTGCCACAGTTCTCCGGGTGGCGTGCTGGCATCCAAAGCTGCGCTTGACCGAGGGCAAGGACCGAGGCAAGGGCCAGCCAGGGCAGCAGGGGCTTCATGCTCACCTCTCTACCAACACGGGCAATCTGAAGGTTCCAGAAATAAATCAAGAGTGCTCCTCAATCATTAGTGTGGCCGGTCAACTCAAAGTAGTTCAACATTAACTATGTAAGCTAATACTGAGAATCAATTCTAGAATCAGTGGTTAGTTTAGGTAGAAGAATGAAAAATTTACCTCACGAAATAAAAAAAGTAAGACATGACAATGAAATACAAATGCTATGAATGCTTCATAGGGATTAGCACATCCACCGTGAAAGACGACCCTCAGGCACGGGACTGTGAAATGCGGGTGGGCGCCCCTCCAGGGGCTCATGAAACGCACAGCTGCGGACCCAGCCAGAACGTCTCTATCCTGAAGAGTGTCCCCTGGAAAACAACACAAGGCCATTTTAGTCACTAGACCTCAGTGGTATGAAACAAGGGGCTGGAGCGATAGCACAGCAGGTAGGGCGTTTGCCTTGCATGCTGCCAACCCAGGTTCGATCCCCGGCATCCCATGCGGTTCCCTTGGGCTCTGCCAGGAGTAATTCCTGAGCAAACAGCCAGGAGTAACCCCTGAGCGTCGCTGGGTGTGACCCAAAAAGAAAAAAAAAAAAAAAAAGGAGCAAAATGAGGCTTTGGGGAAATCAGGGCACTAAAATCCAAGAGTCAATGGAAATATAAACTCATCTTGTGTACTTACGTGGAATTCTCATTATTCCACATGGAAGTTTTAAAAAGGAGGAGAAGCAAAATGAGAGAGAAGCCACCATCTACCACCCTCGGCTCCAGCGCACCCGCCTCCTTCACCACTTCCCCAAGCAGGCACCGGGCCTGACTGAGCTGGCACTGAGGGCCCATGGGAGGTCCTACCACCTAACTACTCCTGACTGCAGGCAGGCATGGGTTTAACAGCCTTGTGAGGTACCGACCTCCTTCCTGTCTTCCATCAGGGCAGGGTGCCAGGGATGGACTCTCTAGAACCACTCACTGCGAAGTAGCTGAGTCTTCATGGTGCCACCAAGGTGGAGCCCCCTGGCGTGTCCCTAAAGGTTACCTGTCCCTTCGTGGGGTGGAGTCTGAGAGGATTCAGAGCCTTCTGTCACTCTCATCACATCTCTTCCCTGCTGCCAACACTCATGTTCCCAATCCAGCCCAGCAGGCCTGCACAGCCCCAGCTCCAGAAAACCTCCCTGTCTTGACTTCCCGGGCCTGTCCTCTGAAGGGGAGGTGGCAGCAACCCCTGAACTCAAGGGGTGAAGGGTGGTGAACACATCTGCCTCTGCATTCCGGTCACTGATACCTGTAACACTTTACTACGGCCTTTCCAGCCCCAGTGGTGCTTGGGGCCACCCTGACAATGCTCTACAGTGACCACGGTGCCAGGCATCAAACCCAGTTCCAACAGGCTGCGGCACAACCAGCAGACAGTTGGCTACGAAATTACTGACAGCCGATTGCACCTGGCGGCTTAGTCCTTGTGAGGGAAGAGCCCACCTGGGGAGTGGCCCTTCTACCAGTTGGTGGAGCCTCACAGTGATGCCCCCGCACTCCCGGGCTTGGGGCAGAGCTGTGAGGCCACGCTACCTACACGTGGTGGCCGCTGTGGGGCCCGCTGTCGCCGTCGCCCCTGCATCTGCAGCTGCATTTGTGCCTGCATCCTGGCGATCATCTCCTGCATGCGGCGGAGCTGTGGGCACAGGTGGGGACGGGCACTGTGTTCAGGGTGCTAAAACACCCATTCCTGCCGCGTTTACTGGGGGAGCCCCAAGTCTGAACCTGTCTGCCTTCCCAAGGTCAACAAAGAGGAGAGAATTAAGGAACAAAGTGCCCCGGAGCAGGAAGAGGCACCGAGAGGGCGCCGTGCACCGGATGCAGGAACCCTGTGAAGGGGCGAGGCAGAGCAGCAGGCGGGAAATGGGCAGTGAGCTGTGGCCAGGACCAGCGTCTCTGGAAAGCACAGTGCATGGCCACCCCAGGCCGGCTCCTGTCTGCACTACGTTTCTCCATGTTCAAAGCTCCCCAGCCACGTAGGACAGACGCAGCAGCTCCAGGGCCCGTCTGACACGGCTCTCATTAGCCCCCCAGGCCTGCACCCCCTGGGTGACCCCCACATGCTCCCCAGGAAGCAGCCCACTACTGCTGCCTGAGATTCTAGAAAGACCTCATCCAACTGCTCTGCAAGTATGTGCTCTGCCGACACCAGCAGGCACACTGCGATCTGAGTGGCGTCTGCTACAGCTCTGAGCATGTCTGCAATCAAACTGTAGGTCCTCTAATTTCTCAACTCCAGTGTTAATGGTTGAGAAAAGCCATGTCTTTCCATTAGCTGCTTATGCAAATTAAAAAAACCCAATTTTTTTTTTTTTTGGCATTTTACAAGTACCAGCAACACTCTAATGCTACACTACTACTGGAGATGAGAGAGGAGACAGTGGGCTAAGAGCGGGCAGAGCACATGTCAAGGGCAGGACCCAGACATCCCCTCCAGGAATAGCGCTTCTCAAATGCACAGGAGAAAATGAGCAACGGAAGAGTTGGTGGATCCAGGTGAAAGAGCTTCCCAGTATGACCAGCACTTTCCTGCTTACCTCAGCTTCCTTTTCCAGCAAGATCTGGTCTTTATTCACATCCTCATTTTCCACTTTTCTAAGAATTGAAAGAGATTTCAATTACAACACTGCAGCCATGTACTTCTGGTAAGTTAATCAGAGTGGAATTTCACTTTAATCTTCTAAGAAAGGTATTTTCATTAAGAACTACATGTTAACCATTTTTCCTGATTAGTAACATTAAAAAAAGCAAGAACAAAGGGAGAGAACAAGAGCGCTGGGAAAGGGCATGGGGTTAAATCCTGGGTAGCTACAACATGGAAACTCTCTGCGGACACTGTCCTTTATTAGTTGGGGGGCTTCTAATCAGATGCAGACATGTGTCTCTGAGTTAGTTACAAAGCAGGTCACGAGCCGATCCCAGGGCAGAGGTCAGGTCTCAGGGCTGGAGGACATCCTGGCTGGCACAAAAGCTTGGCCCTGCACGCGCAGCTTCTCAGAACCACTGGGCACAGCCCTGTGCCCCCACACTGCCGAGGTGGTAGAAACAACAAGCCCACTGCAGCCAAACAGCTCAGCTAAGGACTACGGGATGACGAAAGGGGCGCGGTCAGCACTGCACTCATGGAAGCCCCAGGGCTGCCAAAGCAGCTCACAGTACTCGGGAGCCAAGGGGGCGCCCTGGGTGCATGGAGGAGGACGGTGTGACTCGGGAAGGGCGTCGGGGCCCCACCTGCCGCCTCTCTTGAGTCGCTCAGAGCGGAAGTTTTCATAGTGAAGGTCTTGGGTCACCTCCTGGAGATCCTGCATGTGGGTGCTGAAAGAAAGAATAACATCACCAGGGATGAAGGACACAAAAGCAACCCAAGAACGGAGCCACGCGGCCCAGCTTATGCGATCCCATCCCCGTCCCTTAATGTCACAATTGTTTTCCACCAAATGACGCCCCCCACCCCCCCAGAACACATTTCCAGAAGGACTTGGGGGAGCACGCAGTCATGCACATGCTCAGCTCAGCTCTCAGGCATGGGCCAAAGACCAGGGCCCGAGTCACTACACACAATCACACTTCGAGAACAAGCAGAGACACATGCTCTGCTCCTCAGAACCCGTGAAATGGACTGAGTCAATAGCAGAGCGCACACAAGGACAGCGACCACCTCCATGGCAGATTAGAGTGGCCACACCGGGAGTCCTAGGGCTTACTCCTGGTCTGCCCTCATGGATCACGCCTAGAAGACGCATGGGACTCTATGGGGGTGCCGGGATCAAACATGGGCTGTGTGCAAGGCAAGTGCCCTGCCTGCTGGACTCTTGTTCCAGGACCCAGAGGTCAGTGCACTTTAAGAGTCTCATGCTCTACCGACTGAGCTAGCCGGGCTGCCGATCAGTGCACTTTAATGTTTGAGTAGTGGTAGAATTTTCCAGAACAGCTGTGTTATCGTTACTAAAACTCACTAAGTTCAGAACTTAGCCATCTTGTTATTCCCATTGGCATTTGGAGAGGCCCGCCAACAGTGACTACAGCACAGACGTCCCTTTTGACGCTAATAATTGAACTGGCTCAGCTGTTCTTAAACACTTATGATGTGGGACCACCACTTCAGGGGAGAAGCTGGTGATGTCCTCGTAAGACACCTGGGCACATCCATTTAGGCTCAGGCTGCTTTTAGCACCCAACCGAAGGAGAGCGTAAGAGCAAAGTGAGGACAGCCACAGGCATGCATCAAGTCCAGCCCTGGGAGCTGGCGTGGGCACAGGGGCCGCCCCGCAGCTGTGCTGGCCGCAGAGGACGTCTTACATGAGCATCGTTCTCAGCTTCAGGAAGTCATTGTGCTCGGGTTCTCCACCTCCACAACGCCCCACGGGTAGAGGCGGCCTCTGACCTTCTTGCCTTTGGCTTCAATCAACTGATTGGATCCAACAACAGAAAACGGGATGCTGGCCTGGGAAGAGACACACAAGGTAGACAGGCTTCCTACGGAAACACAACAAGCGCTACAACAACACAGAAGCTAGCAGGGACACAATCCCGTGCCAGTGGAGGGACAGACTGTATGGAAAATTTCAAATCTGGGGATGTTTTCTTTTTTGGTGATGCCAGATATGGAATGAATCCAGGGCCCCATACACAAGGCAAGCACTCTAACCTGAGCTAAGTGGAGTAAGATCTGTAAGGCTGAAGGAACAGCACAGTCTAAATATTATCTTAAGCACAAACAGCAATAACTGAGCCCTCACTGACAATCTCTCAGGCCTTCCAGAATTTTGCCCTTCGTGGACTCCCCATTCTGAGGTGGGTTGGGCCACACCCGAGGGTGCTCAGGGCTGACTCTTGCTGTGATCAGGAGTCAATCCCGGCAGGACTCATATGGGGTCCTGGAGATCAAACCTGGGTGAGTCGCGTGTAAGGCAAGTACCCTCGCTGTTGCCTAATTGCTCTGGCCCCCGGCTCGTCACAACGGGACCCAGGGGTGAATGCATGTTGAGTGAGCACTTTTCAGTTCATACCTTGAGAAGCCTTGTCTGCTCTTTAAAATCTTCATCTTCATCAGATTCTGCATCAGGTAAGTGATAGATTTTGATACTGTGCTCTTCTATTTCATCCAGAATCTGGAAGGATAAAGCCAGAAGCAAGCTAGGCTACATAGTACGTCAGCCAAGTCGAATCATCACGCCAGCACTGTATCAAAATCATCCAAGTGCCAATAATTTCCAGGATTACTTTCAGATCACTTTTATACAGTTTTTTGCTGGGGAGGGGAGATTGAGTCACACCTGGCGATGCTCTGGGGTTACTCCTGCCAGTGCTCAGGGGACCATACGGTATGCTGGGGATCAAACCCCGGCAGGCTACATGCAAGGCAAATGCCCACCCCACTATGCTATTGCTCTGGCCCCTATACACTGCTTTTTATTTCCTGGTTTCTTGGGATTATTCATGGCTGTGCTGGGGAACCAGAAATGGTGCTGAGAATTTTTTTTTTCCCTTTTTTGGGTCACACTCGGCAATGCTCAGGGGTTACTACTGGCTCTGCACTCAGGAATTACTCCTGGTGGTGCTCGGGACCATATGGGATGCTGAGGATCGAACCCAGGTCGGCCGCATCTAAGATAAAATCCCTATCCGCTGGTCTATTGTTCTGGCCCTGGTGCTGAGAATTTTAACTGGGTTGGCAGGATATACAGGGCAGGCTGAGGATCCACACGGGGGCCTGGGGTGGGCTAGGGATGCACACAGGGGTGATGGGGCAGGCTGGAGGGTCGACAAACACTGATAAGCAGCACAGTGGCCTGGGCCGAGCTGTCAACCCACAGTCTGTCTGCACCAGGCCCAGGCAGTCCAAGGCTCTGCTCCACTCAAAGCAAAGCTGAGATCGGAGGGGTGGTCCAATCCTCCTCCCAGATTCTGGGCGCTGGTTTGGGCACACTGGTGGTGGTACTCAGAGCTTACTGCTGGCTCAAGCTCAAAGGTCACTCCTGGTGGGATTCGGGGTGCTCCCCAGCACCCCCAATGGCCCCCTGAGCACCACCAGGCGTGATTCCTGAGCACACCGCCAAGAGTAAGCCCTGATCACAGCTAGGTGTGACACCAAACCACAAAAAAGATCTCTGAAGGGATCAGTTTGAAGGCGGGTACAACTGAGACATGGCAGGTGCCACAATGCTCATCCCACAAACAGTTCTGAGGGTCCATGGCTACGTCCAATGCAAACCCAGGGAACATGTAGGTGAGCAGAGCAAAGATCCTTGGGTGGGAGGGGCCGGAGGCGATAGTCCAGCAGGTAGGGCCTTTGCCTTGCACACAGCCGACCGGATTCAATCCCCGGCATCCCTTATGGTCCCCTGAGCACTGCCAGGAGTAATTCCTGAGTGCAGAGCCAGGAGTAACCCCTGAGCATCGCTGGGGTGACCAAAAAGCAAAAAAAAGACCCTTGGGTGGGAAGCCAAGAGGCACAGTGAAGAACTATTGTGTGGGTGACATGGGCAGAGCCCAGGGCAAAGCACAGTGTCACTCAAGTGGGCACAAGACTTCTTAGTACAATGGCTCCAGGGTCTCCGTCTGTGAAAACAAGGCACACAGACAGCTAGGGAATGACAGGTGATGGCTCACAGACTTTGTGGTAGTAAACCTTTCCGGAATAGCACAGCAGGGAGGGCGTTTGCCTTGCACACGGCCAACCTGGGTTCAATCCCCTGGCATCCCATAGGGTCCCCAAGCACGGTCAGGAGTAATTCCTGAGTGCAGAGTCAGGAGTAACCCCAAGCATCAAGGGGTGCAACCCCCAAAAAAAAAAAAACCACCACAAGCAGGGGTGAGAGCGACAGGACAGTAGGGAGGGGGGATCTGCCTGACACGCGGCAGATCTGGGTTAGATCCCGAGCACAGGGCCAGGAGTAAGCCTTGAATACCACCAGGTACAGCCCCCAAATGAAAATAAACCCCAAAAGCCCATGGGCCGAGGAGAGTCAGCATGACTATGGGCAGCCGCGGTAAGGGAGAGGGGGCACCACTCGGCTGGCTGTGAGCACCGAGGGGACACGAAGACCAGGCCAGGTCACGGCGCCCCGCACAAGTGTGTCTCCACCACACAGGGACTGGGAGCACCTTCCCTGCAAGCACAGGGGCCCAGGTGTGAATGTCGCACCTGCAGACCGTGCCCATTCCTGGAAGCCCTGAGGTCTGGACTCGCTGAACACAGGCTTTTCCTAGTGACCACGCAAAAGGAGAAGCAACCACCACAGCTGTTGCTGCAGCCTGGATGGCAGGCGCTAGCACCACCATGTGTGTGCAGCCGCCATGGCTGCAGCGGGGGCAGACTCAGAGTGAGCACGGGCACACGCCATACTGACCCTCTTCTTCAGGCGCTCCCGCTCCTTCAGCGTGAGGGTGTCGGCTTTGGCGATGACAGGCACGATGTTCACCTTGTTGTGAATCGCCTTCATGAAGGCCACATCTAAGGGCTTCAGCCTGAAAGTGTCCGTGAAGTGTTACAGCTCAGGGGCGGCCAGGACGCAGCGCTGCTCCCCAGGCCCCACACCAGACACGTTTGGGGGGCACACATTTAGCTCTGCTCCCTAGGCCCGCACAACAGATGCTCACCCGTGTCCAAAGGGAGAGATGAAGTAGAAGCAGCAGTGCACCCTGTTGTCGATGATGTGTCTGCGGTTCAGGCCACTCTCGTCGTGCAGGTACCGTTCAAACTGCTCATCAATGTAGGAGATGATGGTCTTAAAACTGAAACACAGCAGTGAGGCGTCAGGAGCACAACACACAGGCAGGCAACCCGAAATGCAGTGACTGAAGTCTGCATGCCTGCCCCACACGGACCTAGTCGATAGGGCAACTCGCCTGAGACGGGCACGATGTGGACCCTAGCCTTGTGAGACACCGCGAAGGTGCAGGATCGTGTGAGCCCCTCCGTGCCAACAGTCCAATATGAGCCGTATCAGCTACCAGGAATCCGAGGTGAGTGAGGAGAGGGGCTGGGCCAGGGACAGGAAGAAGGTCTAGATCTGCACAGGTCCACTGCAGCAGGAATATGAAGATGCTCCCCTTCATTCCCTTTCTTCAGTCAGTTCAGGAAGGGACGCGCTCTGCTGTGTTATTTGCACAAGGCACTTCCCACTCAGTGCAGGGGCACAGCGCTCATCTTCCCTTTACCAAGTAACATACACGTGGGTAATGCCCCAAGAAGGAACTGACGGGCACCTGAGCCTGAAGCAACTACAGAGTATTTGTTCACTGGCCACAGTTCTAATTGAGGCGTATGATTTTATACCAGAAATCTGATGGGGCTGGACTTGAGTTCAGATCTCACTTGAATGTGCTCACAGAACAAAGACCCATTCTGGCCAGATGCCTTGTATGTGACCAACCCAGGTTCGGTCTTCAGAACCCCATATGGTTCCCAGAGAACACCAGGAGTGATCCCTGAGCACAGAGCAGAACACCCTTACTACTGCTGGGCATGGCACCAAGCCAAAAAAAAGACCCCATTCCCATAAAAGCCCCATATAAAATCTCATGACCAACACACCGTACTATTCTCTCATAAACATCTGATGAGTGCTGTGCCCTCTGATCTGATCATCCCCAAACATGATGATCCTCAAGAACTAGGACACCCAGAAACATGTTCTCTGGGGCCCAGCATCCTCATGGGCAGCATACCAGTCTCTGCAGTTGATGGCGTCCCCGTAACCAGGCGTGTCCACCACGGTCAGGCGCAACTTCACCCCGCTCCTCAATCTCCACAGTTGAAGCCTCAATCTGAACAGTTCTTTCGATTTTCTCTATAAAAGCAACAGCATCAGTAAGAAGGCATCTATAAGCCAGTTCTTGGAGGAAAGAGATTATTTACTACCGTCATAAAGTAAATGGCCTGGAAGCTCAGCAGCGCTGAGGAAGTCTCAGAACACAAGGTCTATGCACCAACCCCAGAGCTGCAACATGAAAACTGAGGCTGAGGTGAACAGGCTGCTTGGGAAGATGATGGGAAACTCACTGACAATCGGGACTCACGCTTGGGCTCCACCCCCGTGCCTCAGCACTAAGTGACAGACTCCTAGGGAAATCAGCCCCACTGCCCTCCTGGAGAGCAAACACTCGGGGGCATTCCCTCAGTAACATACTCCGAGAAGGGAGGACGCTGTACATCTGACAAAGCAAACCTGGAGACTGCAGGGCCACAGCTCTGATCAGATGATCCAAGCAAGGCCCACAGCCTCAGGGGAAGCACCTCAATGTTGCTACCTCAATGTTGGCTCCTCAACCATCTTGGTTAGAGCCAAACAAAACCCCAAGACTAAGATAGGAAAAAGGAACTTCTGCAGCGGGAACACAGACTTGGCAGATTTGGGAGCAGAGGTGCCCATACCTGCGGCTCCAGGTATGATTCTTTCTGGATAGAGATCAGTCAGGAACAGGCTGTTAATCAGAGTCGACTTTCCCAGGCCAGATTCACCTGTAAGTGGAAATGAGCATCGTTTCCCATCATGTGTGAGCAGTCACCTGTGAAGCATGAGCAGTGTTTGCGCCCTTCACGGCAGCAATGTGGGCTGCTGCTAGGAGTCCACGCAGAGCTGGGGGGCCCTTCTGCCGGCTCCAGGGCACATACCCGTTTCTCTAATGCCTCTCCTAGACAGTAAGTTTCTCAAACTGGAAGAAATGTGAAGCCAAGTGCAATCACCCCTACCTACGAGGCTCACAGTCTCATCCTTAGTGCTGCCTCAGGAGGTGGGGGGCCATCTCCCCCTCTGCCTCCTGTCACCCTCAAAATCCATATGAACCCCAGGTGATCAGAACTGAGCAGAGCTGGTAGAAAGCCAAAGGCACCGATAACAGGCCCACGGATGCAGGAGCTCAGGCGCCCCATATACCCAGCGCTAGGGGCTGGAGTAGCAGCAAAGCAAAGAACTTGCTGCCCAGCGGCTCCCCACGTGTTGGTCCACAGAAACAAGACCTGACTGTGCTGAACACTCATAACCTGCCCTCCAAGAAGCACAAAGCCATTGTGGAAAGCTCAGCCCACACAGCATAGCCCAGTCACGAACCCCAATACCAGACTGGCAGTGGATAAGAGAGTTGTCCACTGTATCATGCTACTGGTCTCCAACCACAACAACTGGGGCTGGCAATCTCGATGACGGCAACAACTGAGGGAAGGGCTAGCGCGATACCAGACACGGAAGCATCCAAGTTAACAAAATGGTTCCTATTCTCACCTCCAGGAAGAGATTCGAGAGGCGGCAACAGATGGCATCACCACACAGAAATACAGAGGTTCATACCACCAGACTGCAGTCTGTCAGAGCACCTGTCACGGGACCTCCCATGGGAATGAGAGGATGCTCACTATGAAAAGGCAAGATGTGGGAAATAAGGCACAGAGACTTTGCCAAGACGGCTAGGGCATGCGACGTGCTGAGCTGGGCGAGCTCCTGCCGACCTGGCAACTCCCTCAGCAGACACGAACAGGTGCTGGGGTGGCAGGCACTAGATGGGCCCACACGCCGACACTGGAGCAGCATTTCTGAGGACTTTGAAAGTTTGCTCTCATTCTGGACATCACTAAGCTGGCAGGGTGAAGTCGCTCACCTAATACCACGCTGCCAGGTAATTGACGTAAAGGGAGCTTTCTGGTCTTAACCTCACTGGCCTGAAACGGGCCAGCAGCCTGGCAGACCTGCAGCAGTACCACCGCCACCTACCACCGATTCTGGTGTCTGAACAACTCCGTACAGGCTGCCCAGACACAAGCCACTCTGCAGGCACACAGAAAGCAGCTTTCCCTCTTCACTAATCTCCAGCTTAAATGTCAGAAAACATTTGCCCGAAGGTTTTCAGGTATATTCTTTGCACTATAAGAGTGTGGTTTAAAAAATTGAGCTTTCTTCTGTATTTTGGGGGGTGGGCTGAGCCATACTTGGCAGTGCTCAGGGAGTCAAACTGGGGGCATAGGATAGGGGCATTGGGGATCAACCCAGGTTGGCCTCATGCAAGGCAATCACTCCCCTTACCCACTGTATTCTCTTTCCCACTCAGTTCACTTGCTGAGACCTACAAGACTGGTCGGCGCCGTGCCCTGCTTACAGGGAGACTGGCACGCATTGGGAGCAGTCAGCCCTACTCTCTGTAGAATGAGGCCAAAGATACAAAACCCAACAGCCAGGGCTCATACTGATAAAGTCGCAACACTCAGATAAATCCCTCTGTGGGGGCAGTGACAGGACAGTGGGGAGGGCACCTGCCTTGCATCAGCCGATGCAGGGTCAATCCTGGGCATGCTATATGGTCCCCCAAGCACTGCCACAAGTAACTCTTGAGTGCAGAGCCTGGAGTATCTCTCTTTAAATTCTGGGTACATACAGGTTGTGCACTCAGAGATCAGGACCACCGGAGTGGCAGGGACTGAACCCAAGTTCACAACATGCAAGGCAAGTCCTTTACCCACCGCTCTATGGCTCTGGCCCCTGTACCGGGCCAAGAGTAATCCTGAGCACCACTGAGGTGTGTGTCCCCCCAAAAGCCAAAAACTCTACTCTGGATCAAACTATCTCCACCTTGTCCCGTGTGCCTGGCCCCCAGGGAGTTTCCAACACTGGCAGATCTCAGCATCTTGCCTATACTCTGTTAACACAGTTCTGGCATTCCTACAGTGTAATTCATGGGAAGGGAAGTCACACATAACAGAGACCCCCACCTCCAGGTCACACATCATCACTTCTGAATTGTCCCTGCCTGGGCCAAAGGTTCAACAGCGCTGAAATGCTATTGGGGTCAGAGGGTCAGGAGTACTGGAGCAGACAAGTGTGGCTGGCACCACAATAAGGCATCTATTTGGAAATGGTAGCAACTTTGTTTGCAAATGTTCTTCCAAATCCACATTGTTTGATTCTGCTGACGCAGATTTCCTCTATCACGGCAGCCATGCAAGTGGAGCCGCCCAGATGCAAGACAGGGCAGCGCAGCTGAGCACTTACCAACCACCATCAGCGTGAACTCAAAGCCTTTCTTCACAGATTTTCGGTGAACCTGATTGGGAAGGTTTGCGAATCCAACATAGCCAGGAGTCTCTGGATTTATAAACTGAGTTGGTTGTTGCTACAAAAAAAAAAAAAAAAAAAAAAAAAAAAAAAAAGCATCAGTGGCTCTGAAGATGAAATTAAAACTGTGACAAATAGAGGTATCATTACTTCCCACAAATTTAAAATGTCTAAACTTAGAAAGTCATTTGTAACAGCAAGTTAATAGTACCCATTTAACATTTATAAGAAAGAGGGGCCGGAGCGATAGCCCAGCGGGTAGGGCGTTTGCCTTGCATGCGGCAGACTCATGCCTGCACGGGTTCGATCCCCGGCATCCCATATGGTCCCCCGAGCACCGCTTAGGAGTAATTCCTGAGTGCAGAGCCAGGAGAGACCCCTGAGCATTGCCGGGTGTGACCCAAAAAAAAAAAAAAAAGAAAGATGAAAACCATCCCATTCCGTGCCTACAGGATAACCTAAAACTGCATTTGCTTGTCGATAGTACAACTTTAAATTCTGACATGAGGGACCAGAGCGATAGCACAGCAGGTAGGGCGTTTGCCTTGCACGCAGTCGACCCAGGTTCGATTCCCGGCATCCCATATGGTCCCCCCGAGCACTGCCAGGAGTAATTCCTGAGTGAAAACCCAGGAGTAACTGCTGAGCGTCGCTGGGTATAACCCAAAAAGTGAAAAAAAAAAAAAAAAAAAAAGAAAAAGAAATAAAATAAATTCTGACATGAGAAATTAATTGCCTATGGAGTTAAGCAAAATCAAATTCATAAAATGAATGTCACAGTGGAAATGGTTTCATTCAATACACTTCGCTAAAGAACAGCTTCCAAAAGCAAATTCTTCTAAGGGGACACGTGTCGGGTGTGGTGCACCAGTGAGGAGTATACGTGGAAACTCTTTCATCTAGCTATATTCCTAGCCCCATCAAATAAAACCCTTGTCAGGGTGAGGCAGCCAATATAGGTGTAAGATGTTGCTAATACAGCAAAGCTCAAGAGCTAGGAAACGAAGTGTGAGAGTGATCACAGCTGTTGGCACTGAACTGTCAATACAGGTCAACAGAAACCTCAGAGAAGAATGACAAATATAAGCAAGCAAATTCTGTGAAACTTGTAGGGTCTAAAAATGACAGCAAATTAATTGGGCCAGCGAGAATAATATAGCAGGTGGGATGTTAGCCTTGCATGGGGCGGACCTGGATCTGATCCCTGAAACAAAGCCAGGAGGAAGCCCTGAGCACTGCTGAGTGTAAACCTCCACCAAAAGTCGAAATACAGGTAAGCTCTATTTTCTTTTCAAAAAATGTTTTCAGATGTAGTGACATATGTCCGTGCACACATAAACAATTTCACAAAATGTTACAGTGGTTATTTCCAGCTGATGAAATTATAGCTATTGTATTTTTACTTCTGCTTATTCACATTCCAAGCTAGCACCCTTATAAAAAGCAAAAGCTAGGGGCTAGAGCGATAGCACAGTGGGTAGAGCATCTGCCTTGTATGCAGCCAACCCAGGACTGATCCCTGGCATCTCCTATGGTCCTCAAGCACCATCAGGAGTAATTCCTGAGTGCAGAGTCAGGAGTGACCCTGAGCATTGCTGGGGAAAGAAAAAAGTTACTTCAATGATAATGCAGCAGTACAATATCCAAAGACTCAAAAAACATCTTGCATCTAAACCACAAATTCTGCTTTTCTCAATCTTCTAGAACTAATTCACTTCATGGCTCTGGACTAACAACAGCTGAAATGAGACAATGATCATATCTAAGAGCAAGTACCACAGGCTTGGCCCCCAAGGCTCAGCTCTCCCCCTAAACACACATCTCACTTGCTAGTCTCATGTTTCTTTGCTTGTTTCCACTCCGAGAAGCCACTGTTCTCTCTCAAACAGGTTTACTTCTCCCTTTTCTCTTCCCTCACACCTTTCTAGATAAGTTCCAACACAAAATGCTCTTGTTTTACAAAAACAAAAAAACAAGTTCAGCAATTTTAAATTATCACTTGATTCCTCTACTGGGAATGAATGACCTAAGAGGCTACTTAGAAACAGGAAGTGGGGCTAGAGTGGTAGTCCAGCAGGTAGGGATTTGCTTTGCACGCGGCTGACCCAGGTTTGATCCCCGGTATCTACTAGCGTGAGACAGGACATATGGAGATATTACTGGTGCCCGCTCTAGCAAATAGATGATCAATGGGAGGATAGTGATAGTGATCCCACACAGTCCCCCAAACACTGCCAGGAGTAATTCCTGAGTGCAGAGCCAGGAGTAACCTCAGAGCATCACCGGTGTGACCCAAAAGGGGGGGTGGGGAGAAATAAGTGAAAATTTGAGAAAAAACAGCTCATAAGATGACCCATTAGAACGCTCTCTTAAAAAAAGCATCAGATGCACTGAAATTAATGAGGCGTATCAGTCTTGATATGCATATATATATATATATATATATATATATATATATATATACACACACACACACACACAACATAAAAATATAAAGCAATTTCCCTGTATGCTTTGGGCATGTGAAAAGCGTGATCTCATACCTTGGACATCCTTCGTGAAGTACCGTCAATCTGCCAAAAACACAGGCACTTGGTCACCGAGAGTTGATGAAGGACACACCTGGCACAGACAGCTCCTCACTCACTTCATACACTGCCACAGAAACGATGCAGTTGTCACTGCTCATGCAAAAAATAGCAAGGTTAGTTGAAAGCATTGAGTTCAACATATGAAAGAACAAATTCCCCATCGCAGCATTAAAAAGCACTTTTATAGTACGATTCCTGACTTCAGCCTCTACTCCCCTGCCAGCGCCTAGAATCGATGCTGAGATCCTGGTCCCCTTCAGCGGCTCACAGGCTCCACTGGTCTGTGTCTGGCAGAGGCTGGGGTGTTCAAGACAGCCTTGGAGTAAACGCTTAGGACGCTGCCTTGGTAGTGAGAGCGAAGCCAGATGGAGAAAATGAAGCAAGTGTCCACAAGAAAAGTGCTGGGAAGAGTAAAGAGTGCAGTCTGGCTTGAGCCCGCTAGTTGAGGATGTGGTGCTGGTGAGTCACCTGACCAGGAAAAGCCAAATACGCCTCTCGTTAGAAATACTAACTCCTGGGCCAGAGATAGTCAGTGGGTAGGGAGTCTGCCTGGCATACTGCAGACCCAGGTTTGATCTGGCATCTCATATGGTCCCCCCGAGCACTGCCAGAAGTGATTCTGAGTGCAGAGCCAGGAGCAACCCCTGAGCAACATCGGGTGTGACCCAAAAAAAAAAAAAAAAAACCTAACCCAGAGTGATAGGGTGATTGCCTTGCCTGTGACACCTGGTTTGATCCCCGTACCCCATATGGTCCCCTGTCTACCTGAATGATCCCTGAGCACTGTTACGGCCCCAAATCAATAAATCAATCAAACAAAAAGTGCGAACCTGACAGGGATATGGGTCAAGAAGGTGGAACAGGGGCCGTAGAGATAGTACAGGGGTTACGGCACCTGGTCTTGCACGTGGTGGACCACATATAGTCCATCCCCTGAGCCATCCGAGTGACAACCCACCCCCACCCCAGCAAACAGCCAACAAAACACACTCACACACAAAAGTTACAGTAAAATTCCGTTATTTAGTCTAAATACAAAACATATTTGCTTAAAAGAGGTAGGTTAGATTGAAAAAAGGACCTAAAAGGACCAGTTAGTCCAGGAGCTGCCCGGGGCCACCGCCAAAACATGAAGAGGCTCACAAGCGGCTGGGGAGGCTGGAACTCGGCTCGCCCGGGCCCAGGTGGAATAGGGGACCCCCAGGAGGGCAGACGGGTTTTTGGGAGTGGGCCCATCACCTCTGGGGGTCCCGGAAGCAGCCGGATGAGACTTCGCCCATCACACTAGCCACCATTTTCGCTGTCTGAACGCTGGGAAACTGCCTCACCAACCAGATTAACAGAGCAAAACCAGTTCGAGCCAGCCGCGTGGTCCATTAAAAAAGGAAAGTTTTGGCAGGAGGGAGAGATAGAGGGGATAAATGACATACAGAACCCGCCAAGTAGTTGAGGTGTGGGAGGGGGAGGGAGGTGGGGACATTGGTGATGGGAGATGGGTTTGGGAGGAGGGATGGGTGTTGGAACACTGTAGAGCCAAAACTCTACATGAGCATCTTGCAATTGTATGTCTAAAATGGTGTAATAATATTTGGGGGGGGAATAATAAAATAAAATTAAATCGGAAAAAAAAGGACCAGTTAGAGATAACAGGCTGTCCAAGAACAAAGAATAAATAGGAGTATCGACCAGTTGGAACATGAGGTTAAGTGTAATGAAACATTTTATTAAAAAAAGGTAACAATAGGGGGCCAGAGCGATAGTCCAGCAGGTAGGGCATTTGCCTTGCACACGGCCGGCCCATGGGTTCGATCCCCAGCATCCCATATGGTCCCCCCGAGCACCGCCAGGAGTAATTCCTGAGTGCAGAGCCAGGAGAAACCCCTGAGCATTGCTGGGTGTGACAAAAAAAAAAATAGTAACAATAGGGGCCAGAGGATAGCCCAGTGGTAGGGCGTTTGCCCTGCACTTACTCGGCCGGCCTGTGGCGGCCCAGGTTCGATCCCCGCATCCCATATGGTCCCCTGTGCACGCCAGGAGTAATTCCTGAGTGCAGAGCCAGGAGTAACCCCTGAGCGTCACAGGGTGTGAAAACCAAAAAAAAAAAAAAAAACTAACAATAAATACAAAGTATATAATCAACTGCAGCAAATACATAAAGCAAAGGTGAGGCTGATAAACAGTCACTTTCATTATCTTCATTCAGAAATGGACAAATTTAGTAAAAACAACAGGGGAAAGGACATAAAGATTAATAGCTGATAAATCTGATTTAACAAATACAGAGAATTAAGAATCAATGTAGATTAGCGGCCATTTTCGCTGTCCGGATGCTGAAGCACATTAGAGTCCACCTGGGAGGGACGCTGACCTCAAGACCAGATTAACAGAGCGAAAATGAGTTCGAGCCCAGGTAGACAGCTCCCAAAAAGCGGGAAACACCGGGAATTCATCAGATGGAGCTGGGGTCGCCCCGCCCAGGAGCTGCCCTGGGGTGACCAGCCATAGCATGCAGAGCCTCAGACACAGCTGGGGGAACTAGAGCTCTGGAACTCGGCTCTCCCTAGCTCAGCTGACCATGAGGCCCCCAGGAGGACAGATGGGTTTTGGGTGTTGGCCCATCACCTCTGGGGGTCCTGGAAGCAGTGGGATGAGACTCACCCACCACATTAGCCGCCATTTTCGCTGTCCAGACGCTGACCATGAGGCCCCTAAGTCACACGGCTGCTTATGCCACGCGGTCCATCAAACTAGTGGAAACAGTTATGTCCTTTAATGTACTGCATTCTACAATGTGTAGGAAAGGTAGGCAGGAGAGATAGAGACGAGAGAAAAGATATACAGAACCGGCCAAGTAGTTGGGGTGTGGGACGGGAGGGAGGTGGGGACACTGGTGACGGGAGATGGGTTCAGGTGGAGGGATGGGTGTTGGAACACTGGAACCAAAACTCGAGCATGAGCATATTGCAATTGCATGTCTACAAGTGGTGTAACAAAAATTAAAAAAAAAAAATCAATGTAGAGGGGGCCAGAGCGATAGTATAACAGGTAGGATATTTGCCTTGCACGCAGCCTGCCCTATCTCAGACATCCCATATGATCCCCTATGTACCACAGGAGTAATTCCTGAGTGCAGAGCCAAGAGCACCCCTGAGCACCGAGCCAAAAATAAAAAAAGACCTCTAGCTGCTAAGAAAATCTGAACATATCTTAAGAACTATAACATGTTCTCAAATCATGATACTAAAATTGGAGTGAAAAAAATGATAGCTATTTCATTTATCTCAAACATTCTTGGAGACAGCAACAAAAGGAAAAATCACAAGAAAGTCACTTAAAGCAGGAAAAAGCAACATCTCGGACTTGGATGAGAACTTGAAAATCTTGAAGCCAGAGAGATAGTACAATGGGTAGGGCACTTGCCTCACATGCAGCCAACCAGATTTGATCCCCAGCACCCCATATGGTTCCCCAGCACAGAGCCAGGAGAAACGCCCAAGCATTGGTGGGTGAGGCCCCCAAAACAAAATTCTGTTTTTCCCAAAAAAATGTGAAAATTTTATTTATTTATTTGTTTGTTTGCTTTTTTGGGTTTCACCCAGCAATGCACAGGCGTTACTCCTGGCTCTGCACTGAGGAATTACTCCTGGTGGTGCTCGGGGACCATATGGGATGCCGGGATCAAACCTGGGTCAGCGCGTGTAAGGCAAATGCCCTCCCCACTGTGCTATCGCTCTGGCCCCCAATTTGAAAATTTTAAATGAGTTATCATCTTTGTTTTTCTGGGTCACATCTAGCAGTGCTCAAGGCTTCCACCTGGCTCTGCAGTGTATGAGGTGTTGGACAGTGAACCCAGTCACAGATGAGCACTACCCACCGTACTACCACTCCGGTCCTGTAGCACGCAATTTCACTATTAAAAGAAAACAAGGGGAAAAAGCCTGATTTTTTTTCACAATATTGAGATAAGAATAAACAACTCAAAGGAATAAAAGAAAAAAATCCTAGATTAAGAAAAGTAGGTAAAATCCTTCTGCCACCTGCCCCTTTAGGTGTTGCAGGTTGTGGCTGCAGTGCTCGGCTGCGTCGGCAGGTGGCAGACAGGAGACAGGCTTGCCTATACCCAGGGCTCTGACCCAGGAGCCCTGGATGGTTGATGGTCTGACACAGAAAATGACTGGGCCCTGGGATGAACCCAGACCCGCAGCAGAGCCTGGAAAACTACCTGTGGTGTATTTGATATGCCAAAAACAGTAACAATAATGGACCTCATTCCCAACAAATGGAGACGTTACTGGCGCCGCTGGAGCAAATCGATTAACAAAGGGAAGATAAGTGACAAGCGTACAAGGTAAAATCCAAACTTGCTTATTTGAAATCAATTCCTCTCAAGTCCCATTAAGGGAAAAACATGGCTATAAATACGAAAACCTGGAATGGAGCGATAGCACAGTGGGTAGGGTGTTGCCTTGCATGCGCCAACCGGATTCAATCCCCAGCATCCCATATGGTCCCCAAGCACCGTCAGGAGTAATTCCTGAGTGCAGAGCCAAGAGTAGCCCCTGAGCATTGCTGGGTGTGACACACCCCCAAAAAAAAAAAAAAACCTGGGAAGAATGGCCTTCCAGGCATGGTAAATGAAAAACTGGAGTCAGAACCATACCACCAGACTATAACTAGTAAAGTAGCTGAATACAAACATCAAAAAAGGGGACAGGACCAAGACGAGAGTTAGGGATGGATTCCACCCAACCTCCAAACACAACCCAAATGTCACTCAGAAAAGGAAAAGCTGTCTGCTATGGAGGCAGAACAACTTTAGTAACTGAGCCAAGTGGAAAGCTAAGAAAGTTACCTAATTGCATACCCATCTCAAGAATATAAATGCAAAAGCCTGTGCAGGACAGAGTACACAGGGGTGGGCAGTGGCCTTACCTGTGGCTGACCCAGTTGGATCCCAGGTATCTTAATCGGTCCCAAGAGCCCACCAGGGAGTCAGCCCTGAGCAGCTGGGTATGTCCCAAACTGATGTTTGCTAGAAACACCCAGAATAAACTCGTAACACCCAGATAAGCCAGTGCAACGAATTAAAAAAGAAAACGAGATCAGAGGCTGAGAAGGCATAGGATACAAACACTCAGTAACCAACTCTAACAAAAAAATGAAAGGAAATCACATGGATAATCAGCTTATTTCTTTTTTTTCTTTCTTTCTTTCCTTTTTTTTTTCTTTTTTGGGTCACACCCGGCAACGCTCAGGGGTCACTCCTGGCTCTGCACCCAGGAATTACTCCTGGTGGTGCTCGGGGACCATATGGGATGCCGGGGACGAACCCCTGGTCCCTGGTAGGCAAACACCCTACCCGCCGGCCAATCAGCTTATTTCTGTAAACCAATTAACTTATTCTCTATGCAACAGAATCTCAATCTATTTTATTTTTTGTGTCACATCTGGCAATGCTCAGGAATTACTCCTGGTGGTTCTCTGAGGACCATATGGGATGCCAGGGATCGAACCTGGGTTGGCTTCGTGCAAGGCAAATGTCTTACCACGGGCCCCTCAATCTATTTAAATTACAAGAGTAATTAGGCAGAAATGTGTTACCAGCGTTCATCATTTGATGCAATCAGGAACATTCCCCAGCAAACACAAAAGCAGAAGAGAGGCTGCGGCCCTCCCCCCAGCCTCACGGACTGACTAGGGTATCTGATAACACTGCTCCTTCGAACCCTTCCGCCACCGTCCCCAAGTATTCTGAATACCAGAAACTT